>VWZP01000482.1:76194-213296 GCA_013396995.1 Dicaeum eximium
TTTTTTCTCCGCCTCTTGCTCTGTTTGTATGATAATAAAGCATTTTGGTATAAGCGCTGCATGGGCCCCGGGAGAAATTTGGAAATGCCAGTCGGAAGAAATGCCGGGACTTTTAACCCTTTGTAGCTGAGAGTAGCAATGAGAATGGGAGGCAGTAAACCAAAAGCTGAAATATTAAGGGAAAGAAGAGGGTAATATTTAGGATTTCCCACATCTTAACATTTCTGATGGAAGGTTTAATTCATTTTAAAACATAGTTTTTATTCGGATGTATCAATGTTGATGCTACTGGGATTGCAGTATTGCAAACAACTGGAAAATCTTGATTAAGACTAAAAATATTTACAATTTCCCCCTGTATTTCTCACCCATTTTTAAATCTAGAGGGCTGAACATGCCTTCAGTGAAAACTGGGTCACTTGTCACTATGTACCCCAAATGGAAAATAAAATGTGTAGATTATAACGTTACAAGCACTGGCAACTGGGAGATTACTGGGAACTGCTGTAGCATCTCTGGGAATCTGAAAGAGAGTCCTGGGTATTTGTTTTGATCAAAAAGAGACAAAGTGAAACAACTCCCTAAACAGAGGAGGTGAAAAGACAAATAAAGGGGGTTGTTTTGTTTTTTGTTTTGACATGACAGCTCAGGAGTCTCCATGGAACAACAAGCAGGCTTTGGCAGGTGACATCAGCCACCAGGTGACGGTTCAGCTCTTGCTCTGCTCAGCTCTGGGGTGGCAGCAGCAGATTTCCCTTTGAAGTGGGGAAAACTGCACAGTGCAGCAGATCAGTGTTTTCAGGTGAGATTTTGTAAGGAGCTTTACAAGCCCGGTAACTGCTGCTGAGCTGCTAAAAAAAGCCAGGTTTTAAAAGCAGAGACTTTCTTTTAAATGGTTTCAGTGCTACATGAGAATCATTAGGAACTGAATTAAAATGTACAGAGCTAAGACATTGGTTATCAAGGCAGCCATGGGATCCTTTAAAGCTGTAAAAATTGGGATTTGCTTTTCTGGGGCTAATGGAAAGGAAGCTTCTCATGCAGTCCATGCTGTAGAAAAATCCTGTGTTGAATGCAACTAGGCCAATTTTTAGGTCCCTCCCACCCCAAACCATTCTATGATTCTAAATGTTAATGACGGGCCATTGGCCCAGGAATAACCTCTCTGAGGATCAACCCCACTTCTAGTGCTCCAGTGAAAGTTTCAAATGATCCTTTTTGTCTGCAGAAATAGCTTTTAAACTGCAGTGATCACAATGTGGTCCACATACAACATGCCAGAGGTAGATTAACACCCAAACCCAAAGTTTAATCCAGAATCATTTGTATTCTGAAAACTTCGACTGACTTTTTGATCCACAAGAGTCAGAGTAGGGCCTGCAGTGTTTTTCAGCCCTTTTGATTATTACACAGCAGTAACAAAATGTCTGCCTCCCTGCTAGAAAAAATCTTTAAAAATGCAATCAATACAAAATAACTTCAGCAGCAAAATTTTACTCATGTTGCCAATTCTATTCAGCTGGAAGATTAATCTTAAAAGAAAAGAAAAACGATATATTCTCATCTCTTCTGACAGACTTTGACAAGTCTTCTCCCCAGCACAGGAAATCCACACAAGTATTTCAGAGCAGGGCAGGAGGCAGGAGTGAGATTAGAAGTAAGAAGACTTTCTTAATCTGTATTAAATAAGAAGGGTTTGATCTCATGCCCTGTTCATAGCCAGATCCTGCAATGCTGGCCAGCAGACAGCCATCAGCAACTTCCACAATCTAGGTCTACAATCTACAATTTCCACAGTCTAGGTCTCTGCAGAATAATCTCTAAATCTAAGATCTCTGCATAGTAAAACAACTACATTACCACACAACCTTGCAGAGACTGCACAGACTTGACAAAGAGAGCTTCTTTTCTGCTAAAGAAATCTAAATTTGGTTTCTGAAATAATAACTAGTACTCTTTAAAAATCTAAATTAGTATAGTTTATTGGTCAACACAATGTCCAAATCCAAAATACAGTTTGTTAATCTTAAAATTTGTTTAAAGCAATTATATATAACCAAGAAAGTTTTACTAATTATGTCAATGAGGACGAGAATTTTAAAGCTGCAGGAAGACAGGGTCAGAATTTCCACCACCTATTCTTTTAATAGAATCCTCTTCTCTGCTAAATGAATGTTGCTGTACAGAATATATAAGATTTATCCTGGTGGTGGACATCAAGCTTTGTATCATTCCCGAATAGAGTGCAAACTCTTTTTTAACAGTTTCCTATTTAGGATCAAAATTCTTATTTTAGTATTGGAGCCTGGGCTTTGATATTGAAAAATTGGAAATCTTTCCCCATTGTATTCATCCCTCTCTAGCCCAATTTTATCCATTTGCTGATTTTAACATGTGTTCCTTTTCTCTTCAACCTATCAGTGTGAGCAACCAGGCCTGGCTGCTCTCCAGCTGCTACCTTAGCACTGAGTTTGAAATGGGATGTAGATTCTCTTACATTTCACTTTACCAGCAGTGATTTTTCCATAAATACTGATTAGAAGGGGGGTCTGGACCTATCAGGTGTTGCCCAGTACCAAGAGCTTTCTGACTATAAAAGTTTTTAGAGGTGGGAAACCACAAAATCACCTTGTAAGTGACATTGTTTCAATGGAGTAAAAACTAAGCAGGAGCAGAATTCAGGCAAAACAGCCAGGTCACCTTCTAGGAGAGCCCCAAGCTTGTCTCTAATCCTGTGAAAGTGCACATGGTGGTTCCAGTGATGGAGAGCAGCTAGTGGGCAGGGGCTGGCACAGCTCAAGCTGCCAAGGAAGTGCACGCGGCAGGATGTGTGCCATGACTCTGTGCAACCTCCTGCCTCCGGGACAAACAGCCCAGGCTGTTTCCAGGCTTGGCCCTTGTAAGAGATGGTCCAAAGTTCCCTCATCTGCCTCATGATCATTGCCAAAGACAGAGACTGAAATCCTGAAAACCCCAAAAGGACTTTGCACAGGAGTCCTGGCTGGCTGAGGTGGGATGTTTGCCAGGTGTTGCCTGCAGGTGTGCCCAGGGAACTGGTGAGCTTTCCTGAGGAATTGAGTGCAGGTCACGGTGGACTGTGCCCTTCTTGCTGCCAAGGCAGGCAAGGACTGTGCTGAAGTGAAAAGGAATGGTCTGCCCTGCACACCTATCTGTCCTGTTCCCGTTTCCCAGAGCAACGGGCCTCACAGCAATGGGTGCAGATTTCCCCCACCTCCTGGCCAGTTGCCCCTTGCTTTTGCAAAGGACTATAAAGGACTTTCTAAATTAACTCTTTCTGAGATCTCCTCAGGGAAAGAAGACAGATCTATTGGCACAGGACCATCTCATCCGTTGGTAGCTATTCCCTCCCCCCTTCCTTCCTCTCTATCCTTTTTCTTTGTATCAGTTTGTTTCCTTTATCTCTCTCTCTCTATATATCTCCCTCCCTCTCCCCTCTATCGCATAATCGTGTTGTGGGCACTCAATAAAGGTGCATTGTTTTGATTAAAACTGAAATCCCCTGCTGTGACTTTTGCACTCTGAGATCAATAAACGAACCATAACGACCCCAGCTTGTATTAGCAGACCGTGACAGCCCTCTGCTGCTCAGGGGGCTGAGGAGTGGGAGCAGTGTCCTGGGAAGATGCAGGGAAGGGATGGAGGCAGGAGGGCCTGGCAGTGTCTGTCAGTTTGGGCAGGGGCACTGTTGTGACAGAGGGGGAAGAACAGCTCTTGAAGTGGAAGGAGGGAAATATTACAGTAGAAGGGGGAGAATGGAGGACAGAGGGTACAGAACTAATGGGCTGAGAACAGCCCAGCATTGATCACCCCATCCTGCAAACCCTGGAAGTTTGGGTACCAAGTCCAGTTGGATCCTCTGGGTCTGCTCTGCCCCACGGCTCAGCTGGGCCGGCAAATCCAAACACCAGCAACAGGACTTGCTCTGCTGTTACAGTGTGTGATGTTAGGGTCTCTGATGATGCCAAGATTTTATAAAGTTGGCTACCAAGAGCTGGAGCTTGAATGCCACAGATTGAAAGGCAGGTTCCAGATCTGGGTATCTACAGCTTTGTGTAGGGAGTACACTGAAAAAACCTTCTAAGTTGTTACTTTCTTAGAAATTAGTGACTCTTCTTAATTAAAAAAAAAATATCTCTCTCTCTCTCTCTCTCCCCCTCTCTCTCTCTATACACACACACACATACACACACACACACACACACACACACACACACACACACATATATATATATATTCTGGGCCAACATCAGTAGAAGGAACTGATCTGCAGGAGATTAGAGCTCAGAGCTCACAAGGACATCGCCCTCTTCTAAGTGGAATGCTACCAATATTATATTATAGCTTACCTGGAAAAAGTTGATAGAGTCCTGAGCAAGACACAGAGAGCCGCTGCTGGGCAAGAAGGAGAAATAAAACCAGGAGACATAAAGATTTTGCACCAAATCTTTTTTCTTCCCAAAGTTTCATCCATCTTCAAGGATGAAACTTCAAGTAAAAATGTGGGTTGTTTGTTCTGCTTGAAGATGGTATAAGGTAGGATCTGTTCTTGAAGAGGAGCCTGATAAGCGACATTTCCAGAATGAGGTATAGATTCTGAGAATGCCAGTAAAAAAAAGTGAAATGAGGAGTAAGTAACCTAAAACTGCTGTGAAAAGTAATGGTCACAAGTAGAGAGAAACTGTAATAGGAGGGGAAGGGAATGGGAAATATTTTATGAGCATCAGAATTTCCTATAGCTGTGAATAAATGGGCTGAAGAATGAGGAAGGAAGATTGATGTCGTACATTAGAGAGGTTGACCTTTGAAGAAAGTTTTATTAAAATCCAATATAATTTTTTCTCGAGTTCACCTTTGTGCTGGGATCCTGCCAGTTTAATGTCAGTTAGTTGTGCAGTATCTGTTAATAGCTAAAATTATGAGGTGAGGACTGTTCTAGCTGATAGCCATGGAACTTGGAAGTTAATCAGCTTCAAGTCCTTTACTACGTTCATTCCAAACAATGACTCATAAACAGTTTTAAAGAGACAGAAAGATGCTTTTTAAACTGTCAGTACTTTCATGAGGATCAAAAATAAACACTGAAGATGAAGGGCTGATCTTTTGCCCTTTCAGTTTCTGAATAGATGAAGGTAGCTTGAAAATGTCTCATTAGGAATTTACTTAAGAATTTTGTGTACTTAGTGTTTTCCAGGAAGGCAAGTAATTTTTTTTTTTACTGAAAAGGGAATTCCAGGAAAACTTCAGTCTTATTCAAGAGAGATACTGAATGTGAAAAAAAAAAAAAAGATAATAAATCGGAAAAAACCGGCAGTACAAAGAAATGGCTTTCATTCAGTCCATTCAAACTGAAAGAAGGAGCAATGGCGGGGTGACTGTTTACCAAAATGGTCCAATAAGCAGAAAAATTCTGCTACTTTTTTGACATTCTGATTATTATCAGCTAGGTTAAAAAAAATACCATCTGAAAATTACCAGGGGTCTCTTTTTGAAATAAATGGAAACTCAACTTCATTTAGGCAAAGATCCAGCCAATACCACCTTTCCTGATTAACCACAATGTCCTCTAAGCCAAATCTACACCCTTTGGCTCTCCCAGCAATGCTGTCTGTTTACTTGGTAAGGATCAGTGAAGCCTTCACTGTTTTCTTGTTCTTCAATAAAGTGTTGTAGATGCACCTTTGAATGAGAAGAGGAAGCAGGATGTTTCCCCGCACTGTGAATTTATTATCAAGATTGGAAGGTGCGTCAATTTTTTGCAATAAAATCCAGAAAAAAATATAATTTTAACATCCCCACATCTCCATTGGTTTTTGCATAATAATTTCAAACAACCAAGAACAGTGCAGCTCAGTAAGAAGCCATCCATATTTTAAGCTTTCAGGCAATCCCTTTTCTCTGGAGCATGTGGCTGTTGACTGGGTTTCTTATGCCTTTCTGCTTACTATTCCTATCAGTAACAGTGTTCTGTTCTGAGCCCAGGACTTGGAGAGTTTATTTAGTGACTACCAGGTGACATGCAGAATATCACCTTTAGGAAAGGCACTGGTTAGAGGTGTTGGTACTGGGTCTGAAGGCAGTCTGATTTGAGAAGTGCTGAGTTACCCTGCTGTGCTGCCATGCTGTGACAGTGTGAGTGATGGTGACTTCAAAGGGAATGAGTTCAAATGTCTGTGTCTTGATAAATACAGCCTGAAAATCGTCCTCATGAGAGGAGCATGAAAACTATCTTAAAAAAAAAACAAACCAAAAACAACAAAACCAAACCAAACCAAACCAAACCAAACCAAACCAAACCAAACCAAACCAAACCAAACCAAACCAAACCAATACCGCAAAACCCCCCAAACAAACAAACAAAACAACAAGGGTGTTTCTTTTCAGCTGAACAGGAACCCAGCACTTGTGCAGATATGAAGACCTAGTTGAGTGGAAAGATGTCAGGATATGATAGGTGAAGGTTTGATCCTGAATCTTTAAGGGTATTATCCCTAGGGGAAAAAAAGCCACTGGAAATTTGCTTGGAAATAGCTTGCTCTGCTACAGATCTGGTTCTTACTCAGCTCCTAATAAAGTCCATTGGGTCAAGGAGATGGGAATAATGGAAGAGAATGAAGATTCAGGCTGTGTATTTCCTCTTGAGACATACAAAGTAGATTTTACACAGTTTTTGCATCCTGTTCATGTAAGGAGCAGTTCATGGGAGACTCAGTCTGTCACTGGCATTGAAATGATCACTTGATTCAAATAGTAAATCATTAATTTCCTCTCCAACTTCTGATTCCTAAAGGTGTAATTCCCAACATAATATAATAAGTGCCTTAAAAGATTAAGCAAAAGGTTATATTAGCACAACATCTTTCCTGAACTGATGTCAAAATGCTGCATAAAGCCACACCTTGAAATCCCCCAGGATAGTGCTCATGGGATTTGCCAATAACACAATTTCACAGAGATTCTTCTGTTTCACAGGTCACAGGTCTTTACCCTGTGATGGATAGATTGAGCACCCTTGTGTACCTACATGTATATGACCACTTCATTGGAACAGAATGTTTTCTCTAGAACACAAAACCCAGTAGGAGCCATTATCTCATGTGCTATTATTAATGCAAAGACTTCAGTCAGTCCCTGCACACAGCAGTGGATCTGTGCAGTCTCAAGAGTAGCTGTAAGGAAGATCTTCAGAAGCAGGGATAAAACAGCCATGTCACACAATTACATTGAGTTTGGCAATGGGAAGAAGAGATTTCTTCTTGATCCCACATGACGATTATCTTCCATGCTGGGAAATGAGCACTTGGAGTGACATACTTTTTATTGTAGCTAATGGAACTCAGATTTGTAAAGAAAGTGTTTCTGCTGTGTGACCATATTATCTAAATTGCTTTGTCGCCAACGCACAAAAAACTGAATATAAAATTGTCTGAGCATAATTGAGTGCTGACTCACCCCTCGATTAGGGTAAATGGTGCAGTGTTCCAGGGTGCCTTGGAGCTTTCTATAGTCTCACAATCCTGAAATCTCCTGATTGATTTTTTTCCTCCTCCAAGCAAACTTATAAACATAAGTTTATGTGCTCCTATTTGAGGCTAGATGCTACAAATCCAGCTGCTGTCACAAGACATATTCCCCCTGCTTTGTTATCTTGATCAATTTTCTGCTGAAACTCATCTTTCATCCTGGCTGGTACAGTTGCCTCCCTTGTGATTATTCCAACTCCTGGCCCTCCATATTCATAGCCACTCTCTGAGCTCCAACTCTCTCTAGTTTCTAAGGCTGTATAGCTGAGGATGTTTTCCCACAAAAAGCTTTTCCATAAATTTTCACAATTTCATTTCAGTCAAATCCAAGGCTGCATACACACATGATGCTTCTCAGAACAGACTTTTAATTAAAAGTACATGCATACATGAGCAAGGAAATACAGATCCAAGTATTTTAAATGGATTTTTTTTTAATCTTGAAAATAGCCTCATACTCATTTGGAGGTATAACTGTGTGATTATGCTTAAAACCAGAAGAATTCTCATGTTTTGAAATTTAAGTATACGAAGGGCAATTGTAAGAAACAACGCCAGAGACCCGAGGTGAACTGAGCCAGAGCTACTGGGCAGAGAGCTCAAATTTATCTGACTGTGGCAATATGTCAAACCAGCACTCATGCCTTGGTTTCAACTCTCCCTCAGGTAGTGAAAAGAAAGAGAAGAAGAAGAAGAAAGGCTATGACCTAAATGAATTAAAGCAATTATTAACCAGCAATCCCACCTACAAGGATTTGCACAAGATGCCAGCCCTGAGCTGGAGGATCTGGGAGTGAAACCAGTCATGGAAGTGGCAGAAATTGGTTTTGTTTCCAGTTATCTGTGAACATCTCCTTTCTGGCTGGTTGAACTATTGCATGAGCAGCTGTTGAAAACCAAGTAAAGAAGAGGCTGAAATTTGTTTCCTTTATATGTGGGACTAGTTTCATATCAGAAAATAAAGAGAAACTTCAGGCTTAGATTCTCCAGAAGCACTTGTTGCTGCATAGCCCAGCCTTGTTCCTTATCAGGAATTGTAACTTTTGTTGTCCGAAAAATGCTTTGCTTCAAAGAGGATAAAGCCCATTTATCTTCAGCTCCAGAAAGATAGTAATGCAATTTTCCTTCACACCAGGAGATCTGCTCCCTGGAAGTTCTCTTCTGAGATGGATGATATTTTCTCCAAGAGTTTCCTTCTGTAGAATAAAAGGAAATTTAGTTGAAATGCATTTCCAGAGACAATCCCTTAAGAATAAAACTAATTGTAAAAAACACCTTAAATTGGTAAGGAGGAGTAAATCTAAAATTCAGAGCTGATCTAAAGCTCGGTGAGAATCCAGCCAGAGTTAAGGATCTGGTCTCTTCTGGTTGATCAGCACAAAGGCTGTACCTTTTCAAAATAAACACACATTTAAAAGATGTAATGGGAAAAAAAGGACTCTCTAATGGTGAAGAAAGCAATATATTCTGAGAGTTTTAAAAAAATGCTGTCAGAACCCTTCAAAGATAGGAGTGAAATACATAAAAACATCATGGCTTCCCCAGACAGGTTAGTGTTGGTTGTTATTCCCAGCCCAGGCTGCATTTGACAGCTCTCTCTCCTTACATTGCCAGGTGTGTTTTGAAAGCCCAGTGTTTCTATCCAGATTCTTCATTCTAAGTGTTTGACAGTAGCCTACCCAAGTGGCATCCAAATGGGCACAATTAATTGCAATGTCCCCAGTTAAGCTGCATCAGGGAGGTGCCTAGATGACAAGGAATAACTTCACCCGGAAGATTCAAGGGAGGCACCAGGGGATTTGCCAAGGAGAGCGATGGATTCAGTGTCTGCAGCCACTCCAACATTTAACCTCTTCATCTACCACAACTGGTGGGTTACTCAGCTGCCATTTACTGTTACCCTGCCAGGAGGAGTGTGGGCAGAGCAGGGAGCAGAGCACCCTTGGCTGGAGCTCCCAACTCATTGTGCAGCAAAGATAAGCACTTGGATGGAAATTCTTCAAAGACTGTCACCATGGGCATCTCTGAGCAGACAGACAATCAGTCCTTCCTTTAACAGAGATACAAGATGAACAGGGAAGGTCAGGGAGGAGCATGCTTCTTAAATGTGTTGGAAAAATGAGGCTGGAACATCTGTCATCTCTGATCTACAAAGCAATGGAGGTTCCTGAAGAAGCAGCAACACCTGCACAATCAAACAGGAGCAACTCTGCTGGTCCTGCCCTGCAGCTTGTGCTCTAAACTATAACTGATGAGTGTAAAGGCCCTGACAAAAAAGCTTCTACAGAATCCCTTTTCTAAGCCCTTAGATTCTACTGGAATATGCACAGCAGTAAACTTCATGTAGCCAATGGGAAGGCCATGTCCTGGCCTGGCCCTGCCACAGAAAACAACAAAACAAAAGGGCAGGGATTTGGGGTCACGCCTGGGGAGGATCCATGATTCAGCATGTCTATTTACTAAATCTCCTCTAATTTGTCATGTAATGAAAGAGTGGGGCGAACACCTGCAGCTCCAGGCTGCTGCTTCATTGTGAAAAGGTACAACCCGGGCAGTGATGAGCATCTGAGGAATAAATAAGTTTCAATTAGGACAGTAGGTCAGAAAGAGCAAGATGATTCACATCCAGGATGTACTCCAGCCCTCCACAATAACATTCAGCAATTCTGTTCAGCTTTGCTCCTTCAAAGTGCCTGCAAACACATCCTTTCCATGGCACTGGCAGATAACGGGCAGAGAGGCTTGCCTGTGCACCTGAGACCGACTGATTCCTGGAATAACTGAGCTAAGCTGGGAAAAAATGCCTTCTACAGCAACAGGAAGGAATGAGACAGCTCTGTCCTAGTCACAGCATGCCACTGTTTGTTTAGAAATCAGGGAACATAAAGATTCACACCCCAAAATTAATATAGAAGGTACCTAGAATTAATAGCCTCTTTTAGGGAGCCGTCTACGTGCACTTTTCCAAGGAGTAAGGAACAGATCATGACAGATGGGGTTTAGGAGTGCTTGGCTCCTAGGTGAGTGCCCTGACAATGCCTCTGCTCAGCTGTTGAAATCATATTTTACTTGCTTGACCGTGAACTGCTGGGCAGTGGGATGTAATTTTCCATGCTTGCTGTTGGCACTGGCTTTTACCTTGACTTGCATCTGATAGTGCAAGCTCTGTCAACATTGTTTCACCTCTTAGAAAATAATAATTAAGAAGCCTGGATGATAAGCATGTATTAGTACCCAAGAATTCATGGCCAGCTCCACTTTAACCTAGTCACCATAGTTTACTACTCTGCCACAAAAAGTCTTTTCAAGGTTTACGTGAAGACTGGGATGTAAGAAAAACTTAGGGGTGCCAGACATACACTGGGTTGACTTTGATCTCTCTGAAGACAAATCTTTTAAAGTTTAGATCAAGGAATCTTTTAATGAAACAAAGAAATCATGCCACTTATATTAGTTTCAGATATAAATAAGTCTGCTAGAATGTTGGAGTCCAGGGCACAGAGAATGTTTCTCTGCCTGTTCTGAGATGCCCTGATCCTCAGCAGAACATTGCTTTTAACCTCCATCCCTGGAGAAAATGACCAAGGCTTTGGGATGAATTAGAATCTACAAGTGTGTGAATTAGATAGTGGTAGTGGTAGATAGTAAAGTAGTTTATCATAGGGTGAAAATTTTAGAGTTTTGGGAGTTTTGTATGGAAGTACAAATAGGAGACAAGATCAAGGATTTTGGGCGTTGTCTCACCTCCTTCTTGTTCTTCATCTACTCCGTTTTCTACAGTGTTGGTGGCACAAAATTATTGGTTAGAGAAAGCTGCAGTGGAGGTGTTGCGTGTATAGACAAATAATTAGTTATTGGTAGAAAGGTAGAACCAAAGTACATTTTAAGAGTTAATTGGGTGAAATAGCTTTAAAAGACCTTGAATCTGTGTGTCTGGGGACCATTTTGTGCCTTGCTTCTGGTGTGCTAAGTCTGGTGTACAGACAGTGTACTGAACTTCTGATAAGAGAAAAATAAACAATAGCCCAAAGACCGAAAAAACAAGAGTCTCATCCATCTTTCATTTCTGGCACAGAACTCACAAGGGGAACCCCCCTCAGAGGGCCCACGGCAGGGGGATTCCACGCCATTGTTAGTGCCAGAAACCCACATTAGAAATAAACAGGAGCCAGGCAGAAAGGAGGCAGACATGCTCTGCAATGTCAGTCCAAAGTGACTGTCTGATGGATGATGATATGGCTGTCTGGGAAAAAAAGTCAGTGTAAAAGTCTTGCTGTGAGCCATCTGGCAAACCTTCCAAAGGATATTGCTGTAAAATGGCACCAAATTCATACCTGCTTTGCATCTCCTGCTATCAAGAAAGGCTATTTACTCCTTTAATGAAGTGAAGATTTTGAAATCTCTACTATGACTCTCATCTTAGGGACTCATTGTAGCCTTCCCCCCAGCCTGTTCTCTTTCCCCTCCCCCCACCAGTCTGCCATGGATGCAGAATCTTATCCCAGGATCCTTTAAGATGGAAAAGATCTATAAGATCAAGTCCAGCTGTAACCCAGCACTGCCAAGCCCTCCACTAAACCGTGTCCCCAAGTGCCACACCTGCAGGTCTTTTAGATTCCTCCAGGGATGGTGGCTCCACCTCTGCCCTGGGCAGCCTGTTCCAATTCTTGGCAGCCCTTTAGGTGAAGAAGTTTTTCCTAATATCATTATAGGATCATGGAATGGTTGGGGTTGGAAGGGACCCTGGAGATGTCTGATCCAGGGTCTGCTAATGCTAGCTTACCCAGAGCAGGTTGCATAAAGTAAAGATGATTCTTTAAAAGATCTTCCCACAGTAAAGCTGCTCTTTGACATTTAGGGCATCACTAAGACACAGAGCACACCTGACTCCATCCAGGCTATTCCAGACCCTCTACCTGTTCACAGCTCAGGATTCTGTTCCATTGTCCTGCAGGGGAGGCAGAAGTTCACAGGACCTGGATTTGTAGCACATGCATCTTCTTGCTTCAGAAGCATCATTTCAGCTTTGCCTACAAACAGAGCTTCATACTTCTGAACAGTATAAGGCTTATTTTCATACTGAGCCATTTGGACCCTGTACCTCAGAAGGCAACAGTAAATATCACCACTAGCCATTTCCTAATGAACATAAAGGAGTAACAATTTAATGTCATTTCAAAAAACCCAAAAAACTTTCCATGAAAACAAAAAAATCTCTTAAGGACAAGCTATCTGGATGAATATTAATGATTTTTTTTTCTCCTGCTTCTTCAGCTCCTCCCATGTGGTCCATAATCAGCTGTAACTGAGTTCATGACCCTCCTGAGTTGTGATGAAGCACAATGGCTTGAGACCATGGAACTGGGAGTATGGCACATGGATAACCCTGACTGAGGAGCAGCTGGATATCTGGTTGTAGTTATATTTTATAAGTCTCTTGGGTGGAAACTTGCTGAATTTTTCCTTCCATGGAAAAGCTCACTTCTAAGCACATAATTTAATAAAACATCTCTTTGAGCTGTGTGTGTTGCAAGGACAAGTGGTGTTTGGCTGCCCTGTCTCCCACATGGGGGATGGGAGCCTTCTCTCTTTCTTGACCAATGAGATAGACAATTCTTATCTTTGAGTTCTAAGCATTCTAGCAGTCTGGTACTGAGCATGATAAAGAAAGTATGTTAACTCTGTACTGGAGCAGATATAGCCCAAAATCCTTCTGATCAATAGAGTAATTTTAATAAATCATATAAACCTTCTGTTATTGGAGTGAAAGAGTCCTGATTCACCATCGAGTGCAACAATATCTGGTGACCAAACACTTCTGGGCTTTAACATGGGTCCAGTAAAAGCTATTTTTAGCCTAAATGATCTTTGATATTGAACCTAGAGTTAACCTGAATGGTGAGCAGGAGATCATCTGCTCTGAGAAATAAACCAAGGGGGAAGGAGGTGGGAGAAAAGTGGGAACATAATGAAAGAGAGGGACTCTTTAGGGAGAGGAATTAATTTGAAAACAGGAAAAACTGGTGTTGCATCTCCCCATCACTCCCTCTCAGGTCCATATCCCAGCTCAACTGTCAGACACATTTGTCATTTGTAATTCTCAGCCTTCTTAGATAGATGGGGCTAAGAAGCAAAAGCTGACTCAAAGCAGAGCCTCTCACCTTTACTACTGCCAAATTTAGTAATTTTTAGTTAGGTTGGTTTGGTTGTTAATAAGGACTTGATTCTAATTTCACCATGTGCAGCAGTAACTTGTTAACAAGCTGCTCCAGGAGATCTTTGTAGAATAGTGGAAACCAGGGAGAGGAAATAATCACAGCATTTCCACCTATGGTAGTCTGCTTCAGGGCAGGTATTAATAGATCCATAAGTGTTTGTTCACTTAAAAGTTCAGCCCAACTCCTTTCTCAATTGCCAGTAGCAGAATTAATGGAAGGGGTTTTTTTCTTAAAAAATAAGGGCAAAGATCATCTACTAAATATCACCCTCCCTTCCCACTAGACTGCAAGTAGTATTTTAAAAGTTACAGAATTTTTACCAAAACCAGATATTGGGAGTATAAAAGTACAGGCAATTTTTCAAAGCATTCTATTTGTTTGGAAAGGGAAGGACAATTAGATCAGAAAACTCAATTCAGCTTCAAACTGAGGAACTTAATGGGGAAAAAAAGGAAGGAATTTACATTTCATTCACTTGGTGCATCCAAAAAACTCTGGACTAGTGCATGCAAAGAGTAACTCTCTTTGGAGCAGGACCACAAGCTTTGAGAAAGCAGTTGCTAAAGTGTCTGAAAGCACCCTGCTTTTTGTCCTCTGCTCTCTGAAGAGCAGAGGGAGCACAACACAACACCCAGATGGGGTGTTGGAAGGATGGGGTAGGCACGTGCTAGGCAAATGTGCAGCCTCTAACATCCCACACTGAAACCTCACCTTGCACTCCTTAACAGCCCATCAGTGCATACCCTGCTTCTGCCTGCTGTTCAAGCTGCAGGTACCACATTTAACCAAACAACAGCTAAAAAACAAAAGAGTTTTTCAGTGACTTGTGGTGTCTGCTGAGCACCAGCTGCCCTTTTTGTGTCCTACTGTGTCTTTGGTCCCAATGCTCAGTGCTCAGATCTCCTGGGTCCCATTCAGCTGCAAAAGCCCAAAGCTACAGTGAGAGGAACAATCTAATCTGGTAGGGAAATAAAACAGTTGATGGCTCATAAAAGCAAAAGGGACAGGTATTTGAAAAGGAAAATAGCAGAACAGATTCAGATGTGAGTCCTATCACAGGAGTGCCTGGAGAAGCAATGAGTTCTGCCACGTTCTTCCACTTGAGCCCCCAGCCCCAGCTTCAGTGGAGCCAGGACTCAAACCTGTGGTTTCAGGTAGCCTTAATAAAGCCTGGATCTGAATTAAACCACTCTTCTGCATGCCTGGGGATGTGGTGGCATGTGGCAGCCTTGGGTGCTTCAGGCTGACCTGGGGCATCTGAAGGAACATGTTCATGAGTGACAGCTTAAAGTAGTGGGACAGAGCTGTGTGCAGCCACAGGAGCTGTGGCTCTGCTGGAGTCTGAGATAGCCTGAGGGAGAAGGAGATGTTCGCAGGTTTCCCATGGGGACCTGACTCCAAAATCAACTCTTTTTAAGACAGCAACAACAGCACAGGACCCTGGGCAGCACAGGGATGCATGTGGAGAGCAGGATGGGAGGCTGAGCCCACTCACCTGAACACCCACCTTCCCCCTGGAGGGGCAGAATGTGGAGTCAGTGGCTGCTCTTCGGGGGAAGAAGGACCCAGACTGGCTCAGACACCCCTGTGATGCAGAGGGCTGGGGTATCATCCCTGGGACTGGTGGGACCCCCTCATAGCCCAGCTGTAGCACTTGGGGCTGTCTCCTCTGTGCTCCCTTCTTTCTCCTCAAGGCAGCGTAAAGAGGGCAGTGGAAATCTGAAGAAGAGAGATTTCCTTTACTCAAGGATTCCTATTCAAAGCTACAGCTATTGACAGATTTTTTCCTATTCCTATGCTTGGCAGAAGTTGATAGTATTTATTAAGCTGATCTCAGGCAGCAGAGCTGGATCCTGACTCTTGATACCCAGGCAATCACCAGAGCCTGTTGTGTTTGCATGGATGTACTAATCCTGCCTCTGCTTCCTGAATTCATAGAGCAATGTATAGGAACACTCAGCTCTGAGAGACTTGGAGATAGCTGCAGAGGGTAAGACAGTGTTTTTAATATGGAGAACTCCAAGGCAAGCTATTTTGGTACCTCAGAATCATTAACATTTTTGAAAGTCTGAGAAGCTGCTAACATTTATAAGACATTACAGCCAAGATTCATTCTCACAAATGGAGAAAGAGCTCCTATTTTTCACATACACTCTAGATATTGATAATTTTCTCATTTTCTGATATGACAGGGATTGGGGATTTTTTCCCCACTGAGACAAGATGACTGACAGATGGAGATAAGAATTTCTCATAAAGAGAAGCAATGCATTTTTACACAGCTGAGGCTGGAAGAAAGCAATAATTGTCCTAATACATAGGCACAGCCCTCCAGAATGGCTGATTATTTACTTCAAGAGTCAGTCATCCTGACCAGAATGCCAGGTGTGTCTTCCCAAGCTAAGATGTGAGCTGAGATCAGTGCAAACAACCCCTCATCCCTCTGCCCACCTGCTGTGCTGCTGTTGGGTGGTGAAGGCAGCTCCTGGGTGGTGATGCCTGGGATACTCCCACCATGGTGGGTCAGAGCAGCAGAGATTCACCAACACCTCTGCCATGGTGAGTCCAAGCCACTGTCACAGAGGTAGCACTTGGCACAGGCTTAGTTCAGTTTTAGAGTCATTCTCAGCAACTCCTGGGTTGCTTGGAGAGCTCAAGGAACTTGCAGCAGGAGTTAGAGCTGCTATTGCAGAACCCATCTGGAATCTGCCTTAAAAAAAGACAACAAAAACCACTAAAACCCTCTCAAAACAACAACAATAATAAAAAGAAAAACCAAAACAAACAACAAACAAAACCCACACCAAACCCCCCAAAATAAAGAGAAACTGCCTCCAACTCTTGGGCCAGGAAAAGCCTTGGAGCAGCAGGAGAACAGGAGTGCCCATTCTCAGCATCACCACCACTTCTGTTCCCCTAGAGCAGCTGAGCAGCTTTGCTTCCTGCAGGGATCCTCTTGGAGTGTCTGGCTTTTCCCATGCTAGACCACATCTTGTAGGGTTGTAGCTGTTGTATTGGTACACACAAGCCAAAATTTACACCCCTCTACCTGCTTTCCTCCCAGCCTCCTCTTTCAGCTGTTCTCCCCTCTCATTATCTACAGATTCTGTTCTTCTCTACTTTTCCTAATAGCTTCTATCTATGCCAGGTCCCATCCTACTCAGCTCTCATTAAATCTCAGACCTTGGGCAGAGCTTTTCTGCATTTGTCTTCCAGCCAGATTTGTCTCTTTGACTTCCAGGTTCTCTAGGTTTGTGCTTTTCTCTCTGGATCTGGGAATTATTCTGCTTCAGTTGATGCATGGATCCAGGCCCTGATATTTTTTTGAACTCCACGGGATCTCTTCTGCTTGGCAGGTGCAGTGGTGGGTACGACTACAGCACCCACACTTTTGCAAAGGCCTTGAGAGGCTGATGTGTATCTCCAGCAGTAGGAAGCTTATCCTGTGCTAGACATTGGCTTGAGAGAGACATCCCTAGAAGATACCAGCTCCAGAGAGACATTTTCCATGGCATCCCTGGCCAGGAATAGATCCTGACTTCATCTAACAGAGGAACTGACTGTACAGGACTGTGCTGCTTGCTGGAGGATGGCACAGCCAGAGCAAATGGCATGGGGTCACCACTGCATGTTTTGCTTTCCTGGTGCCTCGTATAAATAAGGTATCTTGATAAAAAGGTTCAGATCTGAGCAGCCCCTGCTGGTAGCAAGGGCTACCCCCCTTGGAATATATGCACCAAGTGGATCTTTTATTTGGAAAACAAATTGTATTGACTATCTATAAACCTTGGCTTAGAGCAAGGCAAGGCCAGCAAGAAAAAATGCCACCATGGGTGAGGGAAGGTGCTTAGTGAAGAGTAGGGCAGCCCTGAATTATAGGGCAGCAGTGAGCAAGTGACTTTGCCTTTTCTTTTTTGCCTCCTACTGATTTAGTCTGGAAGCATTTCAGTGGGCACTTTTGTCCTGTTATATAGCGATAAAACCCTGGACTCAATAACTGAGATCTGCTGTCTGGCATCACAGCAATACAAATAACAATAAAAGAAACAAAATAGAGGTAAGTCAGGCTGGTTTTCACCAGGAAAAACATCAGTTATCCTTATTACTCACCAGCTCTCCTCCAGGGTACTCTGCTGGCCACCACTGAGGCTGCAGTTGTAGGGGGGCTGTATTTTCCTCAGGTCCTCCTAAAAAAGGTTCTCCTTGGGGTTTTGGAGGACTGGTGGTTGCATATCCACATCAACAGGACCATGACTATAAGCAGCAAAAGCCTTTTAGCAGCTGAGCCCAGCGGAACCACAAGGCTGAAGAAACAACACAGCATGGAGAAGCCACAGCTACGGTGGCATGGACAATCCTTGAGGCCTAGGTCTTCATCTGGGGGGAAAAACAGAAGAGGGAGGCTGGAGGGAGCCACCCTGGCCCTGAGGCTGGCTGAGGTCACCCATGGGCTCCTGAGCCGTGACTGTGTCGTGCCCCGCAGAGCATCATCACAACAGCCCTCATGCATCCCAAACACAGACAAACAGCAAAGTCCAGCTGGAAGTTGATTTCTGCTATTGAGATTTGTATTTATTAATTTGTAGCCCACTTGCTTTCTTTTGGCACCATTTTTCTTTGCAAGTGAAAAATTTCCCCTGAATCACTGCGTGTTATTTCCACTTGTCAAGATAAAGGTTAATGAAATACCAGTAACTGCATCACAAATCCAGCTCTATATCTATCCAGGATTTTATATGGCAAGTTATACTGCACAGCCTGTTCTTAGAAAAGGCTGTGATTAAAAAAACTAAAATTGTCAGAGGTCAAGAAATTCATAGTTAGAGCAGCATAACCTCTGCCCTTCACTCCTCACATCTCACCTGCAGGACAAGGAATAAACAACCTCCTGGAACTGGCACAAACAAGTGTGGGATGAGATTTCCTCCAACACACAAGATTCTGCAGGACTGTGGTATTTAAAAAGCATTTTCATTTGCAAATGTTGCGTGCATCTGGATAGTGGTTACTTGGATATTTATACACTATGTGAATAATATATAAATACACAAATGCCATAGAATCATAGAGTATCTTGAGTTGGAAAAGACCATCGAGTCCTATAAATATATAAAGAATTTGGAAGCAACATGATGCTATAATTGACATATATCTGTCTTCAAAGAGATTTGCACCAGAGGCAGAAGGAGAGACGTGAAACCACCAGGTCTGGCTGAAGGACACTCTGTGCCCAGAGACTGGGGAGCTCAGATCAATTTTTCTGCTGCAAATACTTCTTCAAGATCTGCTGGCACAGCCTCTCTCCCCAAGTTAAGCACTTGAAACACAGAAGATGCCCCTGTCCAGCAGCATCTGGGGCACGTGAGGCTTCAGGAAGGAAGGGAGGAGCTGCTTTGTTTTCTTCCTAAGGAAGGCCAGCAATAGGATGAGTGTTGGGAACTGCCATTGGGGGTGAGTCAGGGGATTGGCATGGGGTGGTTTGCACTAATGCCAGCTTGAACACGTGCCAGAGAGGATTTCCAAAATTCACAGCCAGTTATTTCTTGTCATAGAGTTAAGAGATCCTATAGCCTGTTCTTCCACTCTGAGGCATGGCTGCAGAAATTATTCTGAGAAGGTTTGTTTGTTCTGTAAATATGTATTTAAAATCTTGAATACAGATGACTGAGTGTGAAGGGGAAAAAAAAAAACAACAAAAAAATGAAAACTTCTAACAGATCAAACCCTCTCACAGAGAATCTTATCCCTCCTATCCCTCCTTGGAGGTGGATTAAAAAGCATTGTTATGAAATCCCAGTGCAGATTTTATTATGGGCTAAATCAAAATGCTTTGGAGTTTTTGGAATTCAGATCTGAAGTTCAGTGTTTCAGCCCATATGCTCTACATAAAAGTAAGATAAATGAAAGGATGTAGTTTTTTTCTTTTTGATATGCAAAGATTCAGATGAAATGCTCGCTTTCATATTTGCTTTTTCAGTAGGAATTGACTAGAGATCCTATCAACATGAAATACCCTGAGAAGCCCGAGGAGCTCCTGAAATGATGGATGACATCAAGAGCCAAAAAAACATGTACAAAGCTGCTGCAGAAAGAGATCCTTAATCACTCTGTGAAGCCTGTTGATTTGTTGCCAGCTACTTAACTTAAAGCTTATGTTGTCATATATCTAACTTTAAAGTTTAATGAACCAGTTGGAGAAAGGAAATCTCTGTTAAAAAATTCAGTCCTGTCCCTTCAGCTGCAGTGTGAGCAATAACACACTTCGTTGGATGTTCTCAGCAAGTCCCTCGTTAAAACAGTAGCACCAGATGAGAACTAATTTTCCTCATATTTGTAGACTACAATGCAAGAAGAAAAATATTTGAGATCTTCTGTATTCCTGAAAAATAGGTTAAAAAAACAACAGTAAAACAATGAAAGCTGCTCCCCAGGTTATATGCTAGACCTCTTTCATTTACAAGTATTTTACTACTGAAATGGATTATCAATATTGTTTTTATTTTTAAAAAAAAAATTTGCCCACTAGATGGCTGTAATTGTTATGGCCATGCTTAATTTTTGGTATCAAAGTCCTATCTTCAAAAAAATCTGTTCTTCCTTTTTGTTATTCTTCAGCACATGCTCTCACTCTCCAAGACAGCATTTACAATAATGGGATCTTCACCATGGAAATTTCAGGTGTTTCTAGGAAGTTTAGGTGTTCAAAATGGCCACTGCAATGGGCTTGTATAACATCTAAGGCACAGAAATCCACCACCATTTGAAGGATAAAGTGGGAATTCATTTTTCATTATTGAAAGAAATACTTTGTTTTCTGCTATTACAAGGAATGATCAAAGACTCAGAGCCCTTTGGAAAGAGTTTCCAATAGTGTGGCATTTAATGTGAGCTGCTTGTGATTACTGTTGGAGCACAAAAACATTGTAAATCTGATGAAGGAGAGCCCAGAAGGCAGGACTGAGCATCTTCCGTGTCCTAGATTCAGCAGACAAGCTGATGTGAAAAAGAAGCAGGATCTGCTGGAAGGAAAGCTCAAACGATGTATCACAGGAAATACAATTTCCCTGCTGTTTGCACGGGCTCTATTCCAGGAGCAGCAGTGTGTCTGGGTTTGCAAAGTGTTTGCTGGCTGTGGTTCCTCCTGCAGTTTTCCAGAAGATCCACCCAAAGGGAATAGGCTCAGGTGCAGAGAGAGACTTTCCCCATTCAGCCGGCGAGCAGGCACCGATGCTTCCTCTGAATAGAAATACCTGAATATAAACATCTACATCTCTTTGGCAGCTCCTGACTACGAGATATGAAAAGGGAACTGCCTGTCTTCTGGTTTAAGCCAAACACAAGTTTTAGGCAGCATGCAGAGACATTTGTAGGAATGCACCACCAAGCATGAGCCAGTATGGAATCACCAAAGCTTTGCTGCACCTTGGGCACGGTGCATGGTCCTGTGGAGAGGAGAGGAGAGGAGAGGAGAGGAGAGGAGAGACCACCTCTGGCAAAGGAAGTGCTGTGATAAGATTTGATTCAGAGAAATTCAGGACTGCTGTAGTGCACCAGTTTATTACCAGTCAAGTAAATAATTCCACTTATTGCTCGCTCTTCCAACCAAGGTGCTTGGAGGGCCCAGCTGCAGTCAGACCAGAGAATCCCCATACTCCACCTGGATTTCTTCCTAATTCAGTAAAACTGAGCACTCCTGTGTAGACACAAGTAGATTCATGCCAGCACGTGAGTCTCATGTGCTGTGAGTTTGTCAGCAGAGGTCAGACATGGTCCCTGCCCCTCCGGGTCAGCTCCAGGCATTGTCGCAGCCCTACCTTGACCCAGCTGTCTTATCATGGTGGGTGTGGGGTCTGGTTTGCCTTCAGGCTTTTCCTGGCACATGCAAATCCAGGCTACCTGGATATTTAAATCAAGTTCATTGTCATGCTAGCTAAACACCTTATGAAGGGATGTTAATCAAGAAAGAATAATGAGCTTTCAAATTCCCCTAAGTTGTAAGTAAAGACAAAGTGCTCAAGTAAAACATCTCTCATTCTAAATGGGTCCTTACTTTTAAGTCTTCTGCATCCACAAAACAGGGTAAACACTGAGACAAATGGATGAAAAAAGTTAAGTACTCCTCAGGAAGATGGACATCTGTTTTACCCTCTCTTCCTATGCTCTTCAGAGCAATTCATAGTCATCCTGTGAAATTATCTGAGTAAGTCCCTGGAACTCAAGACATTTTTTTTGAGATCCTCTGACTCGCTGACTTTTGTGTCTTTCTGTGTCTACAGTGAATCTTGCTGAACAGGTTGAACTAAAATCTTCTTGCAAACATTCTGCAAATAGATCAATGCCATATTCTGTATCAAACACCCTACCTGGAGCCCACTGAATAAATGGATGTATTTGCGATGAAATTATAAACCAGAACTTCATGTGGCATCATACCCATATAGATTTGAAATCATTTCGCTTTCAGCAGAGTTTTCAGCATTGCAATATAAATAGCCACAGTCTCTGAGCATTGCAAAGGACAGGGATTAAGGTCAGCAGCCACACTGAAGTGGTTGGCCTTTGAAGACTGTCTGGAGCAGACTATGGAAAGTGCAGGATACCTGGGGCTCCCATACAGCTGTGGTGGCACTGTGGATGCCTTGTATTTCTTGATAATCACTCTGGAGGGATTTGAACAAGAAACAGATGTGTGGAAACCTGCAAGATACTTCTGAATAACAGAAGCTCTCTTGCAGAGAGGACAAGGCTGGTTCAAGACCACAACACCGGCTCCTGCATGGAGCAAAGTTCCCTCCTTGCTTCATGTTGTCCCAGTGGAGCACAGCTTCCCACCAACTCACCTGCTCAGAGGAAACTCCACACCACAGGCGTGTGCTGGGTGAACAATGAGTCACTCCTGAGATATCAGCACTGGAGAGAAATAGAGGAAGAGCTGCAATGGGTGCTCCTCACCTCATGTGACTCACCCCAAGAAGATGTTTGGGTATTGGGTATTTTTGAAGCTGACAGAGAGAGCAGGTTAAATTAGGTACAAAGGAGAAATTCTTCCCAGTGAGGCTGATGATGTCCTGGCACGGATTGCTCAGAGAAGCTGTGGCTGCCCCATCTCTGGGAGTATCCCAGGCCAGCTTGGATGGGGCTTGGAGCAACCTGGTCTGGTGGAAGGTGTCCCTGCACATGGCAGGGGGTTGGAACTGGGTGAGTGTTAAGGTCCCTCCTAGCCCAAGCCTTTTTATGAGTTTGTGAGAAATGACACACGTAAGATGCTGAAATACATTCAGGTACCCCAGAGAGTCATCTGAATTGTACTAGAGATATACAGCTCAGCCAGAGCTAGAGGGAACCATGAAGGCTAAGAGCAGCCCTGTTGGGTCAGATGGCTGCTCACTTTCTTAGGCTGAGTTGCGCTCGCTCCACAGCCAGAACCCCCCAGCCAGGGGAGGCACTGGACAACATACCTGGCATCAGATGGGCCATGGGGTGGGTCACACTCTTTCTGAGAAGGGACTCTGTCACCTTCATTAGTCTTATTTGGGAATTGCTCTGAAACAAAGCATTTAGTGAGCCTGAACAAAAACACTGGGGAGTGCTCAGCGGCGAATTCTCTCTCATGCTGCCTTTTTATTTTGTATGATTTCCAACGTTTCTGGCAAAAACATTTCCTCTGACTGTTTTCCTTCTAGAAACACCCTTCTTCCAGACAGGGCTACTCTGCCACTATTTAGCTGGGTAGACACATGGCTATTTAAAACACAGAGCTGGAACGTTAGCAAAACACTTGTCTCATTCCAAGACAAGCAGGGAAGGGGAGGGTGCGCATCGCAGAGTGAAACCTTGCTCGTCCCCAGGAGGTTTGTGCCTGCGTCATGTCGATTTGTGCTGAATTTAAGGCTTCTGGGGATAAAGTCTGTGGCAAAATCTGACAAGATTTTTTGGAAGCTGCTAGTTCACAGCCTTGAGTATTTATGATTTTTGGCTGCCAGCTCTCACACACGTTGCGGTCAGCAGTTTAATTATTTTCCAGGCTCTGTACAGTACCGTTCAAGCAGCAACCATCAAATCTGACGTTTTGATAATGCGAGGGTAATTGGGCAATTTTTTTTTTTTCTTCCCCTCCCACCAGCTCCAACCCCCTATTCTGCTGGGAGATGCAAAGTCATAGCTCTGCTGGCTTGGCTTCCTGCCAGCTCACTGCTCCTTTAAAACCCCATACCTCCCATTGAAGGAACTCAATGTCCTGTTCACCAGGAGGACGTCAATGTTTCTATGGAAACTCTTCCCAAAGATTCTTGTTCCACGCTGCCACTGCTGCGTATTGTATGACTGGCTTTGTACACTGCAATTCATTATCCAGGCTGTGACGAAAAGGGAGCAGCTTTCTGCCCAACAGGAAAAAGCATTAAAGGGAAAAAAAAAGACCCAAAACACAAACCCCCCTGCTCCACCACCTTAATATTAATAAAATAAGCCGCTAAAACCAAAGGTGCTAAAGTCATTTGGCATTTGAGCTATGAATGGAATCTGCTCGCCTATGCTCCTTGCAGTGAAAAATACTCTTTCCTGAATAATTAACTCAGCTGAAGAAGCTTATAAATTCTTTGTAAGGTCCTTTTTCCTTCTGAGTAGCAAGAAGAAAATTTTCCACCCCTCACAATTACCATCCCGATGATGGATGAGTGTCACGTAGGTAACAAATGTGCCTGAGCGGGAACCCTCTGCATGAACTGCGTGGAGAACAGGGGAGGCTCAAACCCAGGCTCAGATTTTGCATTTGAATTAATGTCTGCAAAGGGGATGCAGAATTAATAAGATGAATGACAGTTCTCATTATTTCCTCATTTGCCTCAATAACAGAAAATATCTGGGGCCAGCAGAGAACGTGATGACAATATTTATGTACATGTCCCTAACTAATGATGTCCAAAGGGGGCCAGATTACTCACCCCTCTGCAGATGAGGTCCAGGTATTACATACTTGACAGGTAAAATGGTCTAGATTTTGTTCCCGCCTCTATCACAGATTTGCTGTTATTTTGTATTCAGACATCAGTGTTAGCTTTGAAAATCTGAATTTCTAGGTGGTGGCTTGAAGAAGCCTGGAACCTGCTTTTATTGACTTCCACTGGATCACTGATGGGCTCTTGGCACCTCAGGCAATTAGATTTCAGGTGTCCCAAAGCATGTATCTCAAACCCAAGATACTCAACTCATGACACTTGCAGAAAGACAACTCCTTAACCCAGCAGAATTTTGAGACCT
The DNA here is from genome assembly GCA_013396995.1 of Dicaeum eximium. NCBI lineage: Eukaryota > Metazoa > Chordata > Aves > Passeriformes > Dicaeidae > Dicaeum > Dicaeum eximium. The sequence continues at coordinate 101,213 of VWZP01000482.1, forward strand.
GAAGAAAAACATTACACTCATCTACTATGCTGGGAACCAGCACTGAGTAAAAGCCTGAGTAAAGATGAGGATGAGAGGAGACAAGTATTTTATTTTTAAACCTTATGAATTTCTGAGTAGTTCTGCTCTGCTCTGTTGCTTTCCTAGAGAGGAAGGCTGGGTTGGGAAGATCAGATTTTCAGACTCTGCTCCCTCCCTGATACCACACTAAAGACTTGTATTACCTTTAATTGATGTTTCTGAGTGCATCCTCATTGATTTACTCCAGCCGTGCTCTTTATGCAGGGAACATTCTATTCTCAGAGCGTAATCTAAACCCATATGAACAATATAGATGTTTCCTGATAACATAATTTAGAAAGAGGAGATGTAATTGCTGCCTGTGCTGAATGCACAGCATCTCTCTGCTTCCCAGAGCACTGCAAACTCATGACCCCTTTCTGAATCCATACAGGGAGAAAAGTCACAAATCCTTCAATGTGGTTCTCATTTTGTCATTTCCATCTTATTAAATATGCTGGTCCTTTTGCCTTTGATTTTAACTTCCTAAGGACAGCTCATGCTGAAATTATTTAGAAGGGTCTCAGAGGCTCTAAGATGAAATTCAGGGATCATTCCTTGGAAATGTGTCTGTTTGTGGGACACGGGACAGCAGCAACTTGGGCATCTGCTGCAGAAAATTGGGGAGGGGACCCCATTTTTCTGCAGCAAGTTCTTCCTCAGGTAACTTGTTCTTTTAAGAAGTGCAACAAAGCAGGTTCTTGTTGTTAAGAACTTCCCTTAAATACTTGAAGAGGAGGTTGGAACTCATCTGATCTGCTCCAAAACCAGTTGGCTCGGCTGGGCATAGTCCAGTTGCTGTGATTTAAAATGAGTAGTTGGAGTGGTTTTGTCTTCTAAATCATCCCACAAGCACTGTGCTTCACTGTCTTCTCTCTGATGGAAGGATATCCAGGGTGAGACATTACAATGCAAATGTTCATCTCTAGGGTCAAATCTGTCTAATTCAGCAATGCCTGGAAAGCACTGCCATGCAGTGGGTTTGATGTAAAATAAGCACAGGTCCCTCCACAGCACAGACCAATCACCACTGTAATTGCTCTCTGTATCAGCTGTCTCAGGAAAAGATAAAATAAAATAATAAATAAACAAAAATCAACAACTGATTTGGCCCTGGAGACTGGGCCACTCTCCTCTGATTTAGGGAGCGGTCCCTCCTGAACACTTTTCCACATTGCAAAGCCACCACATAATGGAACAATTCAGTTCCACTGACAGCTCCAGCTAAAATAGCCCCAGGGTGAGATAGGGGAGGTGTTGTAGGTCACTGCTGGGTGCTTGGCAGGGGTGGCATGAGAACCCTGCCAACACTAAGAGCTTTCCAAATTACTTCAGTGAGACCAGACTTAGCTTGCAAGCCCTATGCAATGGTTCAGAGAGAAGCTGTTCAGTATTTTGGATTAATGCTCATTGGGTATCAGCTCCTCCCTGTGTTCTGCAGCAGCAGCTTCCCTGCTGACATCCATGGTTAATGGTCAGGTACAGGCTGGCTGTGAGACCCCTTGTCAGAGGAGAGGGCACAACTCTCCAGCTGTTTCTCTCCTGGGATCTGATAGAGCCTGAATTTTAATTTGCCCTGTGATTCTGGCCAAAGTACTGCTACACATAAAAACCATTTAATGCTTTAAATTCTTTCAGCATGGCTCTCAATAGGTCTTAAGAACAAGAAATACCCATTATAATTGTTTATCATTATCTGCATGGGACATGAGGGGAGCAGGAGTTGAGTTCAGCAACCATTGGAATTAAGAACAAGGAGAACACCTTTAAGGAAAATAACAGCAACCTAACACGTTGTGAGCAAGCAGAGAACACAGTCAAAGAGGAAGCAGTTGATAAAAATGAGGCTAAATATCACTGGTATCAATCTTTTTGTCTTTGTCTTGCTATGCATCCTCCCAAATCTCATGTCTGGTGGGACTGGACAAGCCAGAGGGTTTGGTTTAAAACCGGTTCAGGTTAATTCTGCAGAATGAACATGGGTGAGACCAAACCATATAGCTCATGACATAACAATGTCACTCTATGAATGATAAGAAACCAAACTGAAGTTCAATTTGTTCAGAAAAGCACCATTTCTAAGGCAGAAGAGCAGTCCAATCAATGACTGAGAGGGACTAGAGGTGAAAGTTGAGAAAAGGAGATATTTTACACTTACTTTTAAATATTTTAAACATTAAAGATTTTAATTTCAAGTCACAGGAAAACCATTCAGTGTGTGTCCTGGGGTTTCTTTAAACAGGGAAAGAAGATTAAAATACTAATCTCTGCTGATTTCTCTGCACAGCAGCAAAAATGAGTGTGGCTCAAAAGACTGACCTGTGAGCAAAGATTAAGAGCAGCTAAATTTGTATAGCTTGGCTAAGCAGCAACCACGAGGGACACACTGGCAGAGTGCAAAACCAGAGAAAATGGAGTATTATTTGGGAAGACAACAGAGCCAGGGGACGAAAACTAAAGAAAGATCAGGCAGAATGGTAAAGTCTCTTAGACTCTGCCTGTATTTTAAAGAATGAAAACCAGAACACTCCAAGCATACAAGTACAGGGATGAGCTAGACACTGGTTGAGGATCACTGCATGTGACTGGTGACTTTAAGCACTTCTATTCATGAGTTTCCAAAGAAAATCACCTTTAGAAAAGGGACAGCTCAGCTCATACTATAAATCATTTCTTCCCAAGCTCAGCACCCAGCAGCCACCGATCAGTTCTTAAAATCCTGAGTGAAAAATAAACCAGAAGGAACAATCCTGTGCTCTGAGGGAATGGACAAGCTAATCTAATACATCTTTGTCATCTCTGGTTTCCATGACAGTTGCATAATCAGACATTTATGTAAGTAGAGGTTTCCTCCTTAAATAGCAGCCTATGATCTCATCTGCACCTACGGTATAACCAATTTGAATGGAAATTATGTTCCAGTTATGCGTACAACTAATTTTTTAATGCATCTTTCTTATTTTTATTTATTTATTGTGGAACATCAGCCTACAGAGTACTGTTCACACATGACTAACTCTTCTTATTGTGGTCTTCTTGTGGTCCAGAAATAACCACAGTCCCTAGGTCCTATTAATGGTTGGGCTCACACTTGCTCAGAAATTCCCTGTGAAAAGTTATGGTGTATCCACAGCCCTCAGTGCAACACCTAAGCCTTGTGATGGTGTATCCACAAACCCCAGGGCAGCCTCCTAGAAACACAGACGGGTTTGGATTGGAAGAGACCTTGAAGACCATCTAGTTCCAAACCCATGGGTAGGGACATCTTCCACCAGACCAGGTTGCTCAGAGTCACATCCAAAGTGGCTTGGAACATTTCCAGAGATGGGGCAGCCACAGCTTCTCTGGGCAACCTGTGCCAGGGCCCCGCCACCCTAACACGAAAAAATTTCTTTCTGATATCTAAACTATACCTTCCCTGTGTCAGAAGTCATTCCCCCTTGTCCTGCTGCTCCAGGCCCTTGTCCATAATCCCTCTCTGGGTCTCTGGCACTGGAAGGTGTTCTAAGGTCTCCCCAGAGCCTTCTCTTTTCCACTCTGAACACCCCCAGCTCTCCCAGCCTGGCTCCAGAGCAGAGGGGCTCCAGCCCTGATCATCTCTGTGGCCTCCTCTGGATCTGCTCCAGCAGGTCCACATCCTCCTTATGGTGGAGACCCCAGGGACAAAGTATTTTGGGTGGATGGTTCAACAGTCACCTTCCTCGACCTGCTGGTGAAGCTTCTTGTGATGCCCCCGAGACGTGGTTGGCTTTTGGTGCTGCCCGTGCCCATTTAGGGTCATGTCCAGCCTCTCATGCACCAGCAGCCCAAGTCCTCCCCATAGCTGCTCTCACAGCAGCTCTCTTCAAGCTGCTCTAACCCAGGGGTTATGGGCTGCCCTCATACCCCGTTGCAGATTTCCCAGGAAGTCGGGATTTCCGCACCATCCCTTTCTCCAAGGGGCTGGGCTGAGGACCATAGAAGGAGAGCTCCAGGGATTTGTCTTGGGCAGTTTGGGATTTCTCAGGGTCAGAGGAAAGCTCTACTCCTGCTGCAGAGACTCTGAACTCATGCAGAGTATCATAAAGCAATGCCAAAAATATAGATCTCTTCCTATATGCCATATTAATTGAAATTAAGAAAAGCAGACCCAGTCCATGAAATCTCACTCCTACGCCCATCTAAGTTCATGTAACAAGAGTGAAGGCAAGCAAAAGTAACTGCAGTTAAAACTGCATGCAGATATTCTCAAAAACATTTTTAAAAAATCAGCTACCTGGAAGCAGTGACTTTTATCTAAAGGCTGCAAATATCAGCAGTCTGGGGAGCTGATCCCAGTAGGCAAATAGTTCTTAATATGGATGTTCAGGGGTGTCAGACACTCTTCAAAATCTGTCCAGAAGCCGTGTCCAGTGAGTTGATCTTGAAATGTAAGTGGTTCTATTTAGACCATCCTCTTAGTGCTTTTTTGCATCACTCTGCATCAACCACTGTGCACAAAAATATGCCCCAAGCAGAGGAAAACAGGCAGGAACAGAAACCTAATCCAATCTGCCAGCCTTTGCAGCCTCAAATTTGCAGGACTCTTTCCAGCCTTTGGATGTTATAGCACATTCTCTCAAAGATCTCACTATTAGAATGAGTATATTATGCACTATTGTTTCCAACATCAAACAATCAGCAAAAATATCTCTTGCTCTTCAGCCTGATCTCGCTTCTCCCACTGAAGCTGATTTAGTGACAAAGATAGAGAGAAACAGAATGGATTGGGCTTGGCAAGTGATTGTCAATTGGATTTTGTGAGCCCAGCAGTATCTCGGAGTAGGCTTCAATTTTCCCTGAACCCCCTGCAGCTCCTATTAGCCTCAATAACTGCTTCTAATTTTGGCCAGGACATTTGCCCTAATTTTTGAAGGAAGAGGGGTGAAGGGGGTCTTTCCCTGGTGCAGAGAGACTCCTGCCTCTATGCAGGGAACATGGGCAGGGTAATGACTTAATTACAGAGAGAATGCCTGCCCTGTCCAGCCAGGCTCTGATGCACATTACATAACTGGATTGTTAATGCTTTTTATCTGTTGGCGGAACTGAAATTAAAAGAGGAAATTATTCTCCTGATGCTCAACTCTAATCCCCATCTGTCTGTGTTTTTACTTTTCTGCACTTGCAAAGCTCCCTGATCAAAAGGTCTTGAATAGATTCCAGATTTCCAATTTAGTTTGCTTATGTAACCCAAAAATATTATGGCAGTTTTTCCTGGGGGCGATTAAGCATATATTTTCAGATCCTCCTGTTCCAAAAGTGCTAAAAATGGCATAAAGCTTTAGCTCATTCCATACCATTAGCACCACAAACATTTTTTTTTTAAAGATTTTTTTTAGGAAAATAGGAATAGCCAAGAGCTTTGCTGGGAGGGAATATATTCTGGAGGAAAAAAAAAAAAAAAAGGCGACTCTTAAATGTCCCCTACGCCTTGGTGAAAACAAGCAGAGAGTCTATACTGATAGAGCTTTGCAAGGCATGTAGAGAGGGACTAGACAAGTGAGGAGGAAGCTGCATCTTCAACCAGGGTGGATTCCTGAATCCAAAAACCTCAGGAGCTCTCTGGATCCAGACTTTTGCTTTGTCCCATCTTAAAGGATGAGCTTCAGCTGGACAGCTGGGAATAAATCTGATCTTTTCTCTGGTACTTGGATCATCCTCATCTGAAAACTGACACCAATTTTTTTTATCTATTTGCTCTTCTTTTCCAGTCCTTCCTCTGGTGCTGGAACTATGTGACCAGCAGCTGGTTTTATTAGTGGGACCAAGGAGGCTCCTTATGTTGGAAAATGAAAGTTTTATCCAAATCACCAGCAAATTAATCCAAAATGCTGCTGTAACAGTTCTGTTTCATTGCTCCTTTGGTTTCTGAGTGCAGGATGGGAGGCAGCACCCCTAATGCTGGATCCTGATCACTGTGATGTTGTCACACCAGAGAGGGCAGTGGGGAGAGCACCTGGGACCATTGGTGTTGGGCTCACTGTTCTTAAAAAGATTTTTTTATTTTGAATACAGAACGAAAGTCTTTATTTATTCACAGCTGATGTGTGCTTGCTCACATGAAGCAGGCAGCAACACACAGGATGGGGCCATTCCTTGTGGCCACTGGTCCTGTGTTTGTGGCAGCTGCAGGACGACAGCACCACAGTGCAGCTCTGGGTCAAAAATCTGAACGGTGCTTTTTCCAAATTTGGATTAGGGAAGCTGTGATTTAAGGCAGTTGCTGAGTCTCAGAAAATACTGTGTTCTGGCTCAGCCAAGGCTTGGAGCCTTTCTGCTTTCCAGCATAATTTGATTTGAGAGTCCAAGGGCTGTCAATCTCCCAGGTTTCAGAGAAATTCAGCACAGAAACCAAACAGGTGGTCCTGGGGGAAGCCCTGCTGATCCCAACCTGCCTGGTTTTGCTAAACTCAGCAGCAGATCATCTCTGCTGACTATTTTAACAAAGTGCCAAACCCTACACTGAACATCTCCAGGCTGAGCTTTCCCTTCAGTGAGGTCCAGTGTTAAATACACCAACACACTCGAAGCCTTAGAGCAGAAGGGTGTTGGAGAGCCCACATCACAGCCAGCACATCCAGGAAAGGCAATAGGCCTTGGGTGAACTCAGCAAAGTGCCTTCTGTCACATCACACAAGCCATTTATTATCTGTATTTCAGCAGCACCCACGGGCTTCAGGCAGGGACCTGCACTGTGCCTGTACAACAACATCCAAATATAGAGCAAGACAACAGCACAGCCACAAAGCTTCACTCATCCCAGAGCATTGCCCCCTTCCCTGGCCTGAGAAAAGTCCCTCCAACCCCAAACTGGGGAGGAGCTGCTCTTGCTTTTACCAGAAATAGTGTATTATAAGGTGTTTGGTTTTTTTCAATCATTTTAGCAGTGTGACAGGTCCACCAGTTCTAGAAAGGCAGGAGGATAATCATCTGCCAGAGCTGCTCAGGTTCCAAGTTTGAGGAGTATTTAAGCATATGCTCAAACTCCCTTGTCCCTGGTTAAAGCAAAGCACGTGTTTAAATGCTTTGCTGAGCAGAAGTGGACTTAAGGACATACCTTGCTGTAGGCATGTGCTTAACTACTTTGTAAAATTAAACTGAAGATAATCAAGTGCTTTTGCTGAATCAGGCCCAAGTGCTCTGCAAACCCCCATCCTCTTAAGCAAGGCAGCTTTAATGTTCAGCAACATTTAGTTTGAGAACACGCTCAGAAAATACTATTAAAAATGTTAAAGAGCCAAGAGCCTTTAGAGAGTGGAAATAATATATCTAAAAATATATCTGAGGAAATCATTAAACTGCACAAACCAGGACTGGGCCTTAAAAAAAGAAACTTTCTCTTGTGTCAGTTCAGCATTTGCACATAGATAAGAGATGGTTCAGATGCAGGGACCCGAATTGTGTTTGATTTTCCCCCCAGTTCATGCCACCAGTGCTGCTGCCAAGCCAGGCAGATTCAGCCTCACACATTTGCCTTTCAGCCCAGGCCCAAAGGGGGTTATTTTGGAGAGGGTGGGAGAAAACCTGCTGGCAACAGACATACTGTGGGCCAGGCTGAGTATGTCCCTGGGTGCCAAGGGCTCCATCCAGGAGGGGTCCCTGATCAAACTTTGCTGCTCTCAGCCACCAGTACCCTTTGTAGAAATAACCCCACATTCCATTTCTCCCTGACCTTCGTGTCTCAGCCCTGCCAAACCAGTTCTGTGCAAATCCAGACTTATGAGAGTCCATCTCTGTCCCAGACAGGCATCCCTGGGGGTTTTGGGCTTCCATCCTGGCTTGCAGTGATGGTGGTGTCCCCTACATAGGGAACCAGCCCTCCACCAATGGCAACATGGCAGAGTCATCCCCAGATGACCACAGCTCAATTGGATTTGGCATGGTGCCTTTGGGGTGGTTGGCCAGGAGATTTTTCATGGAAAAAAAAGGGTTTCATGAAAAAGGTTTGATAAAAGGGGTTTGCACATTCTCAGATGTCTTAATACAAACCAGCAAAATTTGGGTAGAAATGAGAGGGTAGGTAGAAATTTAGGTAGAAATTAAATGTAGTTGTACTTTGCAAACATTTACCTTTTTTTAAGTGTGCCTTTTGTATGCAACACTCACTACAGATAGAATTGTTGAAGCTCATAAAACACAGGGATCCTGTCCTTTCCCCCTCCCCAGACTTTCATCAAGAGGAGATATCCTGGTTAGACTTAGACTTGCAAATCTTAGGCAGGATTGGCAGCATTCCAAGTCAACTTGAGCTGATTTGGAGCTTGGGTACATAAACTCAGTGACCTGAAACAGGAGGAAATGTGGCTGTTCCTGCCTTGGTCCCAGCCTAAAGCTACTGACCTTGCCATAGATCTTCGGACCAAACTTACCCTGAAAATGCACCCAGGGCATCCCAAAACCCAGCTCCCCTGGCCAAATACCTTCCTGAACACACACAGCCTTCTTGTCATTTATGGTTCATGCAGTATTCCTTAATGGCTCAAAAATAAAATGTAATTTCTTTGCTAGCAGAGTTGCATTTTCTATTAACTCTAGTGGCCCAAATAAACCTCAGGTGTTTGTACATCTGATCTGGGCTTTTTTCCTTGCCATGAAGTGTCTATAACCAGGTTGTAGGTTGAGGTGCTTTCCTCAAAGTTTGATTTTGAAATTTTATCAGCAGTGAAAAAGAATGACAAAGAATTCCTTCCTGAGTGATTTGGTATCAATATTTAAAGCATTTAAAAATACAAAATCAGCCTCACCACTGATAGTGCTGAAACTCACAGTGCCCTGCTGCCCCACTGCTGGAGTGACAGAATCTGTTTTCTGTAGGGTTTTTTTGCACAGGTGCTTGGGGGAATGCAAACTTTTAGGATTTGCTTGATGCCAACATTCCCATCATCAGCCTTAAAATTGCCAGCAGCACAAGGTTTTGCAGAAGGCAAGTGAGAGGGAGCCCTGTGCTGCCACTTCCCAGCACACTCTGGGATTGTGATCCCTTCCTGCTGGGACTGGTTGTCTCTCTGAGCAGCAGAGCAAATGTTCAAGTGCATTTTGACATTCCCCACTGCAGGAAAACCCTGTTTTGAAGTCTCAGTGGTGCCTCGTGGAAAATCTTTTGAGAAATGTGCTGGATGATGACAACCCTGCTTATTTTGGGATAATAGACCCATGCTTCAATGGCTCTTTCACTACAGGACATGGGCTTAAACATCAACTCTCTGATAAACCCACCAGCCATCAGCCCTTCAGCATCAAATAAATAATAAATGTGCTGGTTAGCAAACTTCTGAGTATGTGGAGAAGTGAAATAGCCAAAAAATGGCCTTGAGTAGTTGGTGGAGTTTTGGGTTTGTACCTCCAGACCCAGACAGGCACACCAGGATCAGGTGTGGCACGGGGCTGATCCAGGAGCAGGGATGAAGCCAGCTGGGCAAGGTGGGTATCTACACATCCTGCAGGGGGACTGGAGTTAAACCCTCACACTAAATTCTGGAGGAAGAGCAGATACCAATGTTTTCTCCTTGTCAGAAGTTCTTGAAGGCTTAACAGCTTTGCTTTGGTTTTAAAATACTCCCTTCAGCACTGACAATGCCCAGGGATGTTTATATACATACATAAATAAATAAATAATATCTTTTAAAAATTAGGACCGAAATCGTGCAAACTTCCTTTGTGCAAACTTTTTTTTTTACGTTATGCCAGTTTTTTTAAATTTAAGTTTTTAATGAAACCCTCTAAGCACACCAAACTTTTCAGAGTCTGTTTGCTCACAGCCAGAGTCTAAGGGCTGGGCCTGTTTAAGAAACCAGAGCATTTGGATGAAGCCTGGGTTACTCCCTATTTATTTGGAGAAGTAAATTTCAAACCCAGGAATTTTGCAATTCTTTGTCACCATCAGCATAGGGCTGAAGCTGTGCTGTGGTTTTGCTGTACAAGAAACACCAAATGGATCTGGGTGAACTCCAGCAGGATTTTAAACTCAAAGTCATCTTTGTGGGGCTCTGAGCTTCCTTAGAATTGCCAAAACCTTTGATCCTGATAGCGCTGAGCTGCAGCTGGACAAGGAACAGCCAGGGGGGCCGAATGGGTTTGTGCTCTGCAATGTCAGATTTGTTTTAAACAGAGACACTGCCTGTGCTATTTGGATTCTCAGAGGGAATCCCAGCTCATCCCAAAAATATTTCCACCACTGGCTCTTCCTGACCAGGCTGTGAACCCATGAGATCTGATGGTTTGGGGGGGTTTGTGCTGGTGCCAAAGCAGAGCAAGCTCAGCTCAGCGATGCCTACACAGAGATCGGGTACTGGGCAGCAATAGTTAGGAAAATATTGTCCCTTTTTTCCCTTCCCAGGTATATAATGAAAGATCTACTAAATTGGAAGCTGTGACCATGATTGCTGGCTCAACTGTTCTGGTTTTAAAACAGCACCATAATATTAGTAATATTACAGAAAACAGACAAACAAGATAATTGAATCCAAACCACTATTCAGTGTAACCCTCACTTTAGGGATTTTGCATCATTATTAAAAAGTCCAAAATAGTGATATCCCAGGTCAGACTGTGACTGCTGGATATAGTGTGCAACTGCATTTCAGGTAATTTAAAAATGCTTCCAAAAGTCAATATCTAGGATACTGAAACAAGCTATGAAACTTCAGATCAAAAAACTTCCTTTATTTTTCCTTTTGTCCTTGGTACCAGTACTGTCCCAAAAGCACAGTAAGGACAAACTCAGCTGTCAATGTGCCATGGGCACCTCTGCATTTCCCAGGAGGAGTAACCTCATCACATCCCCCAGGGACCTGCCTTGGGAATTCTCTGTTTGAAACAGAACCCTAAAGTAGTGCAACCCCTTGGGTAAATACAGTTTTGTAAAGCAGTTTATTCCTCTCAAGACTAAGTGAAGCTGCAGCTGCCCTGGGGACTTTTCATGAAAATTTCAGCCCTGTGGATCTGGTTGGATGGAGCAGCACTTCAGTACCCGAGGAAAATCTGTTATTTCCTATAAGAAAAGCACTGATCCCTCTAGAATAAGCTGGTCTGCTTCATACACACCTTTTCTATCACTAGAAACCATGACAGAGCTGGACAAGAGGTGTTTGTCACTGGTTACAATACAGACCCTCCCATGCAGATAAAACAAATTCCACACTGCCCTTCCCTGCTGCAAAATAAATATGTTGGTACAAGTCTCTCCACTTTCTGCCTGTGCCCACTGCCATTTGCACACAAGGGTTAGCAAGAATAGCTAATATGGAAGAACAACAAACTTTTCCCTTCCTTTCTTCTGGAATTAATTTCCAATGAACTGGCATTTTAAATTTCATGATAGCAAAGCCTAAAAGAAACATGTCTTCAGTATGGCCTCGGTGCAATCTAATGGCATTGTAAATCTATCAAAAACTGTCACTTGTCATTTTCTGTGTTCACAGGGAAAAAAATTATATAGTAAGATAAACTGAAGCATTCCCTCTGAACTTTCCCTTTCTTTGAATTAAGCACTCTGGAAGCCACCAAGTTAATTACATAGCAAAACCCATCAGGTTTGCAAGCTTAGATTATTATTTTTTAATGAGTAAGTGTTCCTTGTGAGAACTTGAATTATACTTTCTGATTGGTGGGAAAATACACAATTGTGTCACATCCTCCCAAACTAAACACACTATTCAAGAAACACAATTAAAATTTAAAAACAAATAATTCTTCTTTGCTTCTGTACTCGAGAACTTCCTTTGGGGATTATAAATCCTTTTGAAATGTTCCTTTTTAATGATGTCACTCCTATTCATGTTCCTTTTACAGCATTTTCTGAATTGTTTTCAGTGTTTGGATCTGATTACTTGACATGAGAAATGTATTTTCCCCCTTCTAGAGTAACACTACATCTAAAATCCTTTCTGTTCTGATGTCATGAAGTAGGTGCTCTTGAGACTGCAGTTTGTGACGCAATTAATCATCTTGTTTCATTTCCAAGGATAATTGCTATTTCTGCTACAGTAAATCACCCATTTCCATTGACTGGCAAGTCCTGGGGGGGTTGCAGGTTTCTGCTCTCCAGTCCTGCCTGCACAGTCCAAGGCCCAGCACCACAAAACCGGCCTCACATCCCCTGAGCTGTGCAAAGGAGGCCAGAACAGCGAGTCCAGCCTCTTCCAGTGCCTCTGCCTTTAGGCTGTACCCTTCAGGCATTTCCTACAGAACGTTTTCCTCCTTAAAATCTCAGGAACAATGCAAGGTACATATAACCTCATAATTGGCAACAATCGGGGCTTGAATGGGGCTGTGGGAAACAGCTGAGTATCTTCTGCAGAGCTCCCTGCACAGCAGCACCTTTGCTCAGCTTTGAATCTCTCGGATTCAACTTTCCAGCAAAATGTATTTTGATGGGGTTTTTTCCTGTTACAACAAAAAGCTGTGCCAGCTTCAGGAGAAGCCAGCCCGCTCCAATTGGAGGAGAAACAAAAAAAAAAAACCCCAAGTGCAAATTGCAAAACATGGCAAGTTTTCCAGGATGGAACGAGCCCAGATGGATTCTCCCATTCCCTTTGCCAGAAGCAGAAATGACTCAGAGTTTATGTGTTTCATGGTGGAGGCTCAGCATCCTGCAACTGCCCCAGGGACAAGAGAGTGAAGGCACGTTCAAAAATCAGACACTTTTCAATTACAGGGGACCAGAGAACAGACCCCAAACATCCAAGCTGAAGGACATGTATAGAACTTGTTGCTCATTAGGAATGTCTGTGTTTTTCCCAGTATTTTGTCTCTTTGTTTCCTTAGTAACCCTTCTTGGCAGAAGTAAACGCACCTGAGCATAGCTTAGCAATTGGAATGTTCTCCATCCACTGCTGCATCCCTTCCCACCTCCACAGTGTCTCTGGGAACATCCACGTCTGGCCCACCGTGCACAGAGCACAGGCTGAATGCTGGGGGTGAGCTGCACTTGGAGAACAAGGAGCCTGCTCATCAAAAAGTCTTAGCAAAGAACAAAAATAAACCCTCACCAGTCGCTTCTTGCAAATGTTGCTCCCAAGGGATGGGGGGGAAATGTGTACTCCAAAATGTACACGAAGGAGCTGCCTACGCCGCTGCGTGGGAAGGGGTTTAATGGGAGCCGAGAAAGAGCCTGCGCGTAGGAGGAGAAAAGAGCAGATGTTAGCAGTGCCTTTTTGTTTTCCTGGATGCCATGGCAGGCAGGGAAGATGGAAAGAAAAGCTCCCCTTCCACAGAAATAGAAGCTGAAGATGGGTAAGCCTTTTTCCACTTGTCCAGGCTGGGCTCAGAGGTGGTTGCAACATCCGTAGGAAGAGGATCGGGGCTTGCTGCCAGCACCATGCACTGACCAGCCTGGAGCACCAAGAGAAGAAAGCCTTTTGTGAGACACCAGGCTTGGAAATGACACCACAGTGCTTGTGAAGGCTGGAACAGGTCCCCCTCATCCTCCCCCAGGGACTTGAACTGGAGACAGTCACAGGCTGCCAGGGGCATCTCCCATCAGGAGCCTGCTGATAGGTTTCTGAATGCACCAACGATTCCAGTTCCACTAGAAAAACTTTAGTGACTTTCCAAAGAATCATCTCTCTCCCCTAAAATAGCCCTGTGGCATGCAAGTACATGTAATGTGATGTGTAACACTCCAGGCAGGGGAGGGCTGGGTAATTCAGCACATCAGAGTCATGCATGTTCCTTTCCTGAGCCATGCTATTGCATTTAGTATCTTGAATCTTTATGCCAGGCTGTTTGATAATCTCCAATGCAAATTCCAGGTGAATAACCATGCCTGGTGAGCTACTGGACATACACAAACCCTGCTCCTCATGGGAGCAGAGAGGCTTCTTCTCAGAAGAAAGGACTTGCATATAAGTTACAAAGTGCAATATGAAGCCAGAAGAGGAGCAAACAATTGTGTAGTCTCTACGGGTGCACAGGACAGAAGGCTGAGAGGACCAAATGTCTGTACTTACCACAAATACCCTGTTACTTGGTTTGCTCTGTCATAGGTTTTAGAAGCCCTGAAGTTAACCTCTGGCACTGCACTGCACAGAAGATGCCTTCTTGGAAGACTTTTGACTCAAATATTTCACAGAATTTGTTTTTCTATGACTCAGAGAAGGGCTGAGATGGCATAGATCCCTCAGAAGTTCCTGGGCTCTGCATGAAGAGGTCATTTCAGTGTCCAATTGACTGTTCTGGGTGTGTTTTTATGTAGTTTTGTTCACTGGCAGAGGCTGCACAGACTGCTCACCCCATCTCCCCACATCTTCCCATCTGAGCAGGGTACAGAGGCAGGGGCCCTTTAAACCTTGCATGAATCAGGCTCTCATAAATTCCATATTTGAGAAAGTCTGGCTGTATCCTTTGGTCATAACAAGAAATTAAAGCTGCATCTAACATACAGTACCCCATAATCCTGCTGCACAGCCTTGTGCCTGCATAAATCAGCCTCTCATGAATATTGCACTGTACCTGTAACTGCCTGACCTGGGAGTTGAAAAAGGATAAATCAAAGGGAAACAAAACAACAGTCACAGAAAGGCTTCACAAGCAGCACCTGCTTTCTGAGAGCCTTAAAGGTCACCAAAAGCAATCTGAGAAGTGCAGAGATTTCAGGGACCAAATCAAGCTGTAAAAGGAGAACTGATACTTTTCCTTCTCTCTTGCCACAGTGAAGCAAGCCTTGGAATACACAGCAGGAGTTTTTTGGTCATGGTCATGGAGAGGGACAAGGTGTGGAACACCCAGAGTGTAGAGAGGAGCAAGAAAGATGTCTTTGTTTACAAGACAGGTCCCAACCCCCCACAGAAGAAAAGTTATTTTATAAACCTTGGAGGGGGAGGAGGACCTGAGCTTCAACAGTGCTTTTCTACCAGAAATAACTCACAAAAACTTAGGATTTAAATTCTGTATTGGTTAAATAGAATTAACTACTCCATGTATTTTTTAATTCAAAAACTTAAAATAAGAAAAACTCTTTCTTGTCCAGCTTGAAAAACAGAGAGCAGCAACAGCTTTTATTAACAACTTCCTCAGAGACCTAGAAAACAGTGCTCAGGGGGAGGTTTTTAATGCTTCAGCAATGGGCAAGAAAAAAATTCAGCCAAGACCTCCCCCTCTGTCCCCTCCACCTTTCCCAGTTTATTTGCAGCCCAGCAGCTCACCCCTCACAGAATTTGTGCACAGGGACAGCACAGTGGCAGGAAAGGGAGTCCACCTTCTCTGGAATGGATTCAGAGACCATGGGCCAAGATTGTCACTCCCTGGCCTTTAGCTTGCTTTGCAACCTTTGCCAAGTTAAGCACTCTGCCTCAGTTTCCCCTTTGGGAATAGTAAAGTTTTGTATTTCAAATTCCATGGTGTCCACCAAGCACCTTATGAGAAGCCACTTGAGCTTTGACCTGTAGAATTTTACACAGGGCTTTGCACAGATTTGCTGTCTGCCACCTTCCCTCCAAACTGTGGATTTTTTTCTTTGACAGCAGCACCCCCCTTTCAGCTCCTCAGTGCTGGTCATGTCAGCCAGAAACACAACACACCTCGTGCTCCCTGTTCCCATGTTTCAAAATCCTACATCTTAAGGCATTCAGAAAAGGTTTGTATTGCAGCCAACAAACACTGTTAAAGGGTATTGAAAGCTTTTTCCATTGCCATTAATTGAGTGAAGAGAAAACAGATTCCACTGCTGTCATAGCACATCAAAATAATTAGTTCAGCTATAAATAGCTCAGCTTACTCACTTTTTTTGTTCCTCTTTTTTAAGGTCAAGGCTGCAGCCAAAAGGAGTAGCAGCACATCCCAGAGAAGCATCCCTCTCTTCTGCTTGGATCCAGGCAAAACAGCAAGACAAGGAGTGCATTTGTAATCAATGATCCCAAGGCTACACAATTACATAATAATTAGAGAAATAATTAGTCCCATTTAGGTAAGAAGAGGAGGGAAAGAGTATTAGTAAGCCCACATATATGAAAATTTACCTTAGCCTAATTAGTGAGTATTTTCAAACCGATTTTAGCTAAACTGCCTTTGTTTTGTTGGATGATCCTTCTGTATTGACTTGGCTTTATCTTTGATCATTTCTGCATTAAGTAGAGCTTTTACAAGAGAAAAGCCAGTGGAACAAGTTGTGACACCAAGGTATTTTATTCATCTTAATTAAGGGCTTTCAAACCTCTCCTTGTGCAATCCCTGCTCTTGCATTTGCTGCAGCTGACCCTGTCCCATCTGCTGCTTGTTAGAGGTGATAACCTAAACATCCAGGCACTCGACCAAGATACTATAAAGATCAGAAAGAAAAGCAGTTGTAGCAACTCTGATCCCAGTGCAGATCAGGTCAGCAGACCTACTCTTCTCCTAGATGTATATAATAGACTCTGTTTTAGAGAGATGTGCATTGCTTGACACAAACAGCAGCCACACCGTGTCCCTTCACCTTTCCTGCTGGATTAGCTTTGCCATCATTTCAGAATTGTCACCATGTTTCAGCAAGTAACATTTTCAGTATACAACAAATCAAATCTACACTAGATGAATATATTTTATAGTTGCATTAATTAGAAGAGATCTCTGAATTTGTATAAAAATGCTCTAACAGAGCTGTTTGTGTGAGATTATTGTAATTCTCAGGGAATATTCTCCTGATGCTCAGGGATGCACTTAGGTATTTAGCTACTTCTGGGTGATGTTTATTTTGTGCAAATCACAGCCTCAGTTCCAGACCATGAACTGCACAATGGTGTATTTAGATCCATCTTTAGCCACTGCATGAGACCTACCATATTCCTTTTCTTCCTTTCTAACTTCCCAACTCTTTGCAACATCATCAATCACAGAACCCTCTTTCCCCATGCTCACTCAGGGCTGTGCATGTGGAGACTGGAGTATCTCTGCACCGTTCAAAGCAAAAGAAGATTTCCTGCAATTTTCTGCAGTTTTCACAGGAGCCAGTGGGAGTTAAACATCCAGCTTCAAAAATGTATTTGCACTCAGGCAGGTCTGGCAGGTCTTAAAGTGGATCCTGACCTACTCACAGATATTTTTTCCTGCCTGGTCTTACATGCAACCATATTTTCCAGGTACACTTATCTACCTGTCACACACAATAATATATAACCCTGAAGAAAGCAAAGCAGGTGATTGCCTTTTCCCAGTCAAGTGCAGTGGAAAGGTCAGATTTAATATGAAGCTGAGGGGCGATGAAATGACACAGAAAATGTACAAAAATAGAGTGTAGCCCTGCTGGGAGGGAAGCAGGTCTGCTTGTCCCTGTGGAACAACCAGCAGCATGGACACACAATTCATCTCCACACAGGGTCTTTATTTCTCCCTGGTCTTTGATTTGGGACTTGGCTCCACTATCATGGAAGATACATTTTTGGGAAGATGTGAATTAGGCAGGTGAATAATTTCCTTTTGCATGGCCTTTAGTCCCCTGTGGTGGCTGCCCAGGCTCTGCACAGAGCCACTGACATTCAGCATCCACCAGCTCCTTAAGTCCCCCCAAAGGAATTGGATTGTTCCAGGTTTCATGATGGAAAAGATATTTTTCCTCAATCCCACCCTTCCAATGGCTGGGGAGCCGCTTTGTGTTGTATACACAGTCCTGCAGTTACTTATTTTAATCTTGGTAGTGACTTTGAGCATTGCTGGATTCCTACAAAATCAGCACCTAGATGGGAATAAATGCACAGTGCTGCAGCTCCCTGCATTCAGAGGAATTCAGTGTAGCCCCTTCCCATGTCCTAAATGTAACTGATGTTTCACAACTTCTGTATCTAAATTAGGTTTTTCCATGCACATTTTTTTCCTCTTAGTCCTGCCTAAAACCCAGAGCAATGTGCAAGGAGAAATTCTCCTTGGACCACTCACTAGGGCTTGAGCCCCACATCCAAAGCACTTAGGCTGAAGACCAGCTGCAGAAAACAGAAGTTTCATAGTTTCACAGTTGAGAACAAGCTCCTGCTTTTACTCTCCCCCATAATTTTGAGTTCAGGGTTCCAAGTGCCTTTCTGCACTCAGGTCCATGCACACCCATTTGGATGGATTAATGCCTTGAAGGTTATGGGTAAGACCTCAAATCTGGAAGTGGTTATTCTCAAAGCTAAGAACTGAAAATTCCTGAAGATCTCCATGATAAGTTGATAGGAAATAACAGAGAATTGTTTCATTTAAACACAAAGAACAATTCAGCCATAGCATCACTTGTGATAGAGACATTGTGAAAGTCACCAGATGAAAGTCTGCATGCTAAATATTTTCTAATATTGAAGAAAAATGTAACAATTTACTGTCCATGATGAAACCTGGGCTTCTTGGAACAGTACCCTGCCTTGCTGCTTCTTCTTGTTCCCTGTCTTTCAAATGAGTGCCATGAATCATAGTCTAATAGCAATGTTTTAAAGAACTACTTCTTTCCTAGGAAGTCAGATCAATCCCACTTAAAAGTGAACTCTGTGAATGTGCCAAATATTTAGAGAGTAAATCTCAAACCCAGGAGTGATCTGCTTCCTTTATCTGCAGACCCTGGGTGTGATGCAGATACCAGCACCCCCAGCACCTCTTGCAGGCCTGTGATGTGAGCTCATGAGGGAATTAAGAAATATTATATATAGAATCAAAAATAGATTCAGAAAACCCCACCAACAGCTAATTCTGGCCAGCTAAAAAATCCATATATCATCTAAACTAGTCACCTAGACCTTTGCTATTGGAAGTTTGCTTTCCTCACAGGGCCCATTTGAGCCACCCCCTCCATCTGAAATGTAGCACCACCGACTGAAGAGCTGGTTTCAAACCTCTTTAAAACCATATGAAGTGTCTATGCCCTGCAGCAACTTTGGCAGTCAGCACTTTAAAAAATAAACTCAGCTCCAGAACGATTATTTGCATAGTGCATGGTGACTAAAATTAGCCTGCCTTGACTCCATCACAGGAGGAAATCTGAATTGCCACTGCAGTTTCAGGTTTCTTGGCTTTCAGAGAAATTCGTAGCATCCAAGGAACACAAATGTGTCTTCTGTGTAGCTCTGCTCCTCCTGGCTGCCACTGCTGTCCCAAGCTGCATCTCAAAGCTGTCCTACAGCACCAGCAAAAGCTTTGTCCTTCCTCACATGGGAAACCAGAATGTGCTGAAACCTGTGAAATCCTGTTTTTCTCTATGAAAATGTTTGGGAGATGAATTAGTAAGGAGAGAATGCAGGTCACAAAGGGTCTGTCCTGGGTGTAGGAAGGGTAAAACCTCCTTAAGTTAGTTACCACATGAGACAGATGTTTCTCAAAGCAGAGGTGTGCTGGAAGGTGCTCTGCAAGAGGCACACACCATGTCAAGTTCGGTTAGGACTGGTAGTTTAATCTTCATTAGCTGCAGGATGAAGGTGAATTCCCCAACGTGATTCTCAGCCACTGCCACACAGTACCACTGAATAAGAGCTTGTGTTCCTCTGTTATAATTTAATATTGTGATTTGGCCAGCCAGAGAGCTCACATGCTCCCACGGTCTTATTTTATTTTGGAGATGAACAAATGTCCATAGGAGATCATGCTAGTGTACCAGGCATGTCCCTGTTGAATTTAAATTATTCAAAAAGTCTCCCATCAGCCTAGTGCTAAGCTGTTGCAGCTTTTTGAGGTTGGCTTTTCGTTTATTTTTCAGCTTGAGATGTGACTATAGCTTCTCTCCCCAAGATGTGTAAATAATTCAGTTATGAAGTGGGATCACTCAGGACTCGTGTGAAGAGTGCTGCTGTCTCAGATCCCCCTACCACCCACTGAACAAACCCAGCCCAGCTCCTGTCCTCCATCCACCCTCAGCCCAGGGTCAGGCCATGGGCCCTCAGGCCACACTTCACAGAGTTTTGGTTCCTCTATCCCTGCAAGGTCCCAGATACCTGGAATCCAAGATCACAACTACCAGAGGCTTGTAGCTTAATCTTTGTAGTAAATTTGTACAACACAAACTTGCTGTAGCAACAATCCAGTTAAGTACTTGGTTTTATATTTTATACGAACACAAGCCAGCAACTAATTTCATTTTCTGCTGTGTTGTAGAATTGAAAGGTAATGATTCACCCTTAAAAAATGCATTTAAAATTATTTAGTAACTACTCTAACTACAGTATATATCTTATGGAGGGAGCCCAGGCTAAAAGCTCAGTGATGTGCAGAGTCCTGGCTCGATGCAATTAGGCAGAGAGCAGCCCCATGACATGAAATGTGATGATACATTGAACTTCTGACCTATGGGAGAAATCTGATCGTCACCACCCACCTTCTTCATTTCAGGTCTGTTCAGGAAAACAAAAGTCTTCATTCAGCATTCCATTTTCTCCACCCTTCACCACTGGAAGTTTCATATGAGCTGAATTAAATATGCCAGACTTTGAAGGTAAATGTTCTCAGTGGCTCAGTGATATCCATGGTATCTTTCTGTTTCTTTAGCCATTGTCATTCTGTTCTGATGAGGCCGTAGAAGAAAGTGAGGTGCTCCTCTGTCCAGCTTCACTGCAGTTTAAGCAGAATAAAATACTGAGTGTAGTACTACTGGATTACGTTTTGTCTGCACTGGAGGCAACCACTGGGTTTTGCCTACTTTAGCCACACTCTCTGCTCTGAAGTTACCTACGTATTAACCCTGAAATCCTTGTTCAGAATTCCCAACATCCAAGTCAAAGTCTGAGGCAGACACAGACTACACAAATTTAATGACCAGAGTTAATGTCCATGCAGAGGTGGTAAGTTGAGGTGGAAGCACCCAGTAACCTGTGCTGTGTCACCACCATCAGGCTGACACATCTGTAGGGTGGTGTAGAGGTAATTAGGCCTTAAAAGACATGGCACCATGGCTGGATGGAGGCCAGCTCAGCAGTGCTTATCCCAGCTCTCTGGACCTGGGCACACGTAAGACGACAAGGGCTCTACCCGTGCCTGCTCTGATAAGTTAAAAACAGATTGAAGGTCTACTACACATAAGCATGTGATAAAATTCTTTGCTAAACTGGGGCCTAAGTCAGTGTGCTCTTAGGGTGGAACTCAAATAGCTGCTCTTGGAGGAGAAAGAACAGGCACACAAATGGAGCCAAAGGTTCTCCTGGGGTGATGGGCTGGGATAAGTGGCAAGAGCCCGAGCAAATGGGGAAACAGCCTGGTGCAAGAGGAGGAAGGATTGTGTGACTGGCTCTGTGGCTATGGCTTGGGAGGAGGAATATCCTTGTGGGAATGTTGCCAGGAGGGTGAGGAAATTGCTTGCTTTTCCAAGCTGAAGCAATTAATAAAGAAGGGGTGAGAACAAAGGTTATGTGCTGTGGACTGTGTCACTGAGGCACAGCAGGAGGGGTGATTTGGGTTATGGGGTCCAAAATAGCACGCTGGCTTCAGACCTTGAAAACTCTGAAAGGGTAAATTTATAGAGCTCTTCATCCCACATAAATTTCTGTGGTAACCATTCAGGAGGTCTAAGGCAATGGCTTGTGTAGTCAAGGATAAAAAAACCCCCAGGTCTAAGATACCAGCCCCAGATTTCATCCAAAGTTCTGGAGAAGTTAGCTGAGTGTTAGCTGAGTCCCTGAAGCTCCTCAATACACCAAGCTGCTACTGCTGGACTGCCTGTTTGTGCTTTCTTTGGGGCTTTTGGGCCACCTCAGAGTTCCTTGTTCTAAAACATACTGAAACTTCTTCATCATGAAGTAGGGGAGAGCTTCTGTCCTGAAAGAATTTGTGGAAAAGGCATGGAAGGACTAGAAAGAAATGATTCAGGCTTTTGTCTCTTTTGGAAAATAAGTAAATTGCAATCTGGGTGGAGTGGACCATAACTTCCCAGGAAAACACTTCAATACATCAGGAACTACACTCTGAAATTGCTAGAGCTATGTGTGCAAGAACCCAGCTTCTCCACTCACAAAACCACTTCAGCTACAGCCAAAAAATGTGTGAAAGACAGAACCAACCAACCTCCCAAAAATGCATTCCCTCTAAGTGGGGTTTTGGGCACTGTGCTGGTTTACAAGAGGCTCAGAGCTGTGCAGAAAAGCAGTTTCTGGAGATATTCCTACTATGCAGAGAGAAAGATTTTGTGCCTGAAGGATCTCCTTGATTACATCTACGTTTCATAGACACCATCTACAATTGGTTAGAACCTAAAAATAGCAATTTCTTCTGCTCAGAAGAGACAGCAACCTCTTTTCTCTTCTTATAACAGGGAAAAAAATTGTTTTGAACTGACTTTTCTAGATAAATAGCACTTAGAAGTAAGTGTAGTGCTCATGATGAACCTCATGTAGGGATTTGCAGTTGCTTTTCATGCCAGAGATCATGAATTAATTAAGAAAATCTTGTCTCTTGGAAACTCTTCTATTCACAGTCGCACCAAGTCACTGTAGCAGTAACTTGCATGGAAAAATAACATTAGGGATATTTGTATTTTTAGCTGTCTTAATGAAATATAGCAGATGGAAATAAAGAGGAGAAGCCCATCCTATGTGACTAGCCATCTGTCTGGGGATCAGCAACAAGTGTTTCATGGATCACAGCTAGAAAATTAGTGGGTAATTAATGTCAGTCTTCAAGCTACCCTACAATTCTTCACACTCATTATTCTACTCTATAGAGTGCCTTTCAAATGCCACTCAGAGCTTACCCAGCTGTGAGACTCATGCTTGTATCACCACCCCTGGCTTTAGAGCATTAAACCTTGGGCTGAACACCAGCAGTTCCCTCCCATCCTGCCCTCCCTCTCACACAAAGCTGAAAGTGATCACATAAAATCCACTCTCCCAACTACTAAGATCCCAAGGACTATTCCAGTCAATCTAAATTTGCCTTTAAGATGTTCCTATCCCACCCTCAGCTCTCCAGCATACCAAGCACTGGGATTTGCACTGGGCATGCCATGGAAACCAGGTTACCAACATGAACATGAGGTAAAGAGCTATTATCCAAAACTAGTTTTTTGTGTTGGGTTTATTTCTGGCATGTGGCTTTTCCAAGTCCAGTGAGTAGCTGATCTGGAATCTCACTCTCCAAAGCCACTCCAATGACTTCCATGCACTGCTCTGCTGGAGGAAGCCTGCCTTGTTTAATGACATCCTAAACAGACACACAATCCTGAGCTCTGCTAAAGGTCAGGCAGCCTGAGCTTTTGGAGATGAGATACTTGCTCAGTGTTGTCATCATTATACCCTCTCGGTGCCCACACATGCTGCATTACATCTCTGGGTTGTTCTCCTCTTCCCTTCTTGGAAAATCAATGCCTTCTCACAAGAAAGGTTTTGTATTTCACCATTAGAGAGTAATGCTTATTCTTCTTTGGTAACAGAATATTGTTATCAGGCTGTTTTAATTTTCTTTATTACCTCCATTCCTCCAGCTGCTACAATTCATTTGATACAGGTTTGGTTATATTTATGCTTTGATTTAAGAACAGTGTGCTCCAAGGCTGCACTTAAAGAAATGCCCGGGGAGTGGAGTAAAGGGAGTCATCAGCTTATTTACTGGACTGAGCTGAGCCCAACACAATGCCTTAGGAAATAACCTCTCTTCCCAGAAATCCATGGATAACTGTTAAACTCTATTGTATGGCATCAACATAATTAATCTTCACAACACCCTGGGCATGCAACATCTGTGACATAGCAGGTGGAAATCGTGTTATTCTTCATACAGGGAAAGTGGCCTCACTGACAGAGCTTAAATCTAGGGAATCCACCTTGTAGACCTACTTGAGTTTTGGCTGTGTCTATTATTTTTATGGCCTGTTTTTTTCCCCCTTCTGAATGAGTAAGCAATCACAGTTTGCTGTCAAATACCAAATATTTGCAAACATGTTTCAGTCTGCCCTTTCCAAGTTTGAAGGTAGATTTATAAGTCATGGAAAGGTTCCCTCCACTCTGCATCGATGCCTTCACCATCTCCCTCCCTTTTCCTTCCAGCCTACCTCAGAATAGACGAAGGAATCAGGGCTGGGTTGGGATTGGGATGTCAGTAGAAGGATGCCATCAATGAGCCCCTCCCTTCCCACTTCCCTCTGAAAAAGGAGAAACCTTACCCGTAAGGAAATCATTGATATTCATCCCAGCTGATCCCACCGGGGCTCATCTACTGAGGTGTAAATTGGCAGAGCAGATGTGGGGGTTGGGTGCTGCCTTTCCAGGTGAGCCAGGCCCCTGGAGCAATGTCCCTTGTGGAATGGTGGGGCTCACTCTCGGTGCTCTGGCTGGTGGGACACATGGGTGGGGCAGTTTGCTTTGATAGGGTAAATCTGCCTAAAAATGGGAATTGTAGAGGTTTCTCTCTCCATAAAGACACCGTGAGGATGATCCAATTAATACACAAAGGGTTGCTAGAGAACTGCAAAGGGAGAACTTATGAGATGTAAAATGCCATTTGCTTTTTAATTAAAAGAGGATAAAGAGATGATCTTAAAGCCAAACACAAACACAACTCCTGTGCCTTTTGTGCATCCTTTGCTGTGGCCTAGTTTCCATTTCAGTTGCCCGCGCACATCTGGGCATGCACATCTGGGAGGGAGATGGAGCTTCTTCTGCTTTTTTATCTCCTGGAAGCTGAACAGACTCAAGGGTGAGTGTGCAGAGGGGCTGCTGCCCAGAGAAGGGTGATCCCCACTGTCACTCCTTTGCTGCACTCTTAGCTACACTCTGAGCAGACAGACAGCCAGAAGATTGACTTCCCTGGTACTTTATACCCAAATTAAGGTAGTAAAGACAGCAGGGTTGTTCCAAATATCTCCCCCATTTCTTCTTCTAAAGTTTTGAGCAGCCAGAAGGTTGCCCAGAGACCAAGAGAAAGGGAATTTCTTTATGAGCTTTACCTAAGCTGAATTCCCCAACAGTGAACCCAAAAGTTATTTTGGAAAAGCTCTTGGCTCCTTGGTGTGGTTTCTGTTTCAACTCCAGGAACAAGGCTGAGCCTTTTGCAAGGCAGGCAGCTTTCTCTTGCCAAGAGGGCTCCAACAAGGAGGCCAAGCTCAGACCTGGCCACAAACCCAGTCCATGTGGTGGGGTCACCACACCAGGGCAAAAGCCTGAATCTACTGGTTTGAAGGTATCTGGGGGTTTGGGCAGCCACACACTTGGGGCTCTGTGGTGTGCACATTCTCAATTTTCCTCCCAAAGACCACAAGAATTCTTTGCCAGGTCTTACTCTACCTTCTTTTTTCCATCATTCCAGCCTGTTTTCTGTACTTGTAGCAGCAGAGAACACAGAGCTCAAAAATCCTCCTCTGCTCTCGTGGCTGAATTAACCTCTGTTATGATCCAGTTTAAACACAGAAGAGCAGAGGGAACAAAGCAGATCAAACCCAGAAAGGTTCAAAATATACCCAGAAAACATGATTAAAACCAAACGAGGTTAGAAATCCGTGCCAAAAAAATGGATACATTTAGTTTAATAGTAGAAGAGGCAAAGAGAAAGAAAGCAAAGAGAAATAAAGAAATAGAGAAAGAAGTGTGTGTGGTGTTTTGTGGCACAGTGCAGAGTGGAGCGGGGCGGCCGTGACGGCAGCAGGGGACCCTCAGCACCCAGAGCAAACAGAGGGGAGCAATGAGATGGGGCTGGGATGCCCAGAAGGGTGATGTGTTTCTACCTAACCCTTGTCTCTCTCTCCCTGTCCTCCCGCCCCCCACACACTCTTCTTTCTTTGCTCTTTTCTTTCTCTTTGCCTCTTTTAATGTTAAACAAAATGTATCAAATTTTGGAACCAATATCTAACCTCGTTTGGTCTTAATCACATTTTTTGGGGGTATATTTAGAACCTTTTTGGGTTTGATTTGCTTTATTTGCAGAGACTTCATTTCCTCTGCTCTTCTGTGTTTAAAGCAGATTGTAACAAGCTCCCAGCTATCCAGGAACAGGTAACCAGGCCTGGTGTCTCCAGGGGCTCAATGACACATGACACAGCCATCCTCCCTCTCCACACTGCCATCCTACACAGAGAAACCCAAGCCTTGATGTATTTAACCTGCAGCTCTATCTCCTGTAGGGATAGGGCTGGGATTTTTCAAATGACACCACTAGAAATTTGTTGCTCAATTCCAATTGTATTTCAGGGGATTTGGCAAATAACTCACAGCCTTTTTTAAGGCTCTCACACAAAACAACACTGAAGATGAATTTACAAGTTGCCCACAGAGGCAGACTGCTGGTTCATTATAGCACCAGTTAAATGTTATTTATGTCATTCATTGTCCCATTCTAGTTATTCATTTCCCCCAGAAACCCAAAGAGTTGGACACATGAGATGGCTGGACAAGGTTCTTCTTTAAATTGTCATTCTCTGTTTAGGAATAATACCTAGAAATATCTTTTCCTGCAGAGTCAGAAGCCTCCAGCCAGGGCAAACAACTGCCTGTTACAGGAGCTCAGATCCAAAGTTTGCCACTATTCACAGGAAGCTGGATCCAATGTTTTGGTTTGGCTGATGGTAAAGAAACGCGAGCAAAGCTGAATAAATCCAGATCTGAACCACTCCCAGTGTCCATGGCCAGGGACTGGGCTGCTTCCAGCTCATCTTCACTGAAGCCCATGGCCTGAGCTGCAAAATCAGTTCTGGAGCACCAGAAGATTTTGAGTAAAAACACATTGCCGTTGGTTACACTAAATAAATACACAAAGTAAGACCTGCTGTGGTGAAGAGAGCTGCACCTGAGTCACGATATTTGAATCGCTGAGCTGCACCCTTCGGATTTGCACCCTTGGGATTTGTATCCCGGGATGTCTATGCTGCACCCTCGGGATTTGTATCCCAGGATTTGTATTCTGCACCCTCGGGATCTGTATCCCGGGATTTGTATTCTGCACCCTCGGGATCTGTATCCCGGGATTTCTGTGCTGCACCCTCGGGATCTGTGTGCTGGGATTTGTATTCTGCACCCCTGGGATCTGTATCCCAGGATTTCTGTGCTGCACCCTCGGGATCTGTGTGCTGGGATTTGTATTCTGCACCTTTGGGATCTGTATCCCGGGATTTGTATTCTGCACCCTCGGGATCTGTATCCCGGGATTTCTGTGCTGTATCCCGGGTTTGCCCGAGGCTGTTCCCTCAGGGCGGCCGCCAGCGCCCTCCGGGCTCCTCGGAAAGCCGCGGGCGTTCCCCGGGCTGTGACAGCCCACAGGGCCCCGCTCCTGCTCCAGGTGCCGAACACCGCAGCTGCCGGGATGGGAGCGGTGCAGGGGCTCGGATCGTGCCATTCGATCCCAGGAATCCCGGCCAAGGCACCGGCAAGCCCCGGCAGGATCGCTCTGTGCGCTGGGAAGGGCAGGGAAAGGCGCTGGGGTGCGGGGGTGACCCCGGCCTCGGGGGATGATCCCACAGGGACAGCACAGCTCACACCCCCTTCCCAAACCGAACCCTCCCCCCATCCCCCATCTCATTGCTAACACAAACACAAACTGCCCTTTGCAGCCCAAGGAAAAGGGCAACCACATTTCTTGCCTCTGTCAATCCCATCGTGATCGTTCCAGTGTTGGCAGCTCAAGATCCCCGGTATTTTTTGAAGCCTGAAGGCTGCTGAAGTGCAAATGCTTCCCTGCCTGTATCTTTTAATGATAACTGTTTTCATTGCAGTAATGGTAAGAAACTACAAAAGAAAAGAAAAGAAAAAGCAACCCTCAGATTTTTACTCACAAATGAAAGGGGGCAGTCATAGACAAGTGACTGCAAGCCTTGCCCAAGATAAAATTACAGAGCAGAAAATTCCATCCTACTCTTCAGCACTGAAGGTCTCTTCTCCAGTAAAGTGTACCTCCGGAGCTGGGGTGTTTCCCAAATGAAAACAAGCTCCAGAGCCATGGCTTTGGATGCCATTTCAGTGGGCACATGCATGAATGCTCTTCTGAACCTCTGCCTCCCTGACTGCCCCTCAGCTAAATACCTGGCAGCTGCTGGAGCTGACAGCACTGGGATCCTCATGGAACACATCCTTTAATAACCCCCTTGAAAATGAAAATATAAGCAAGCCAGATCCTACAGGTGTTGGTTTTACCTGCCCTTGCCAAAATACCACTTTTAGTTTCCAAACTTGCTGCCCTCTTTCTTAGGACTGGGCTTACTGGGCTAGAGGCTCAGGAAGTCCAGGCTGTTATCCTTCTACCTCAGTATTTGGGAATTTTACTCCGTGGTCTGTTTTAGCCACACATTAAATAAAAGAGGTGGCACATGAAAAAGGGAATAAAGGCAATATGCTTATCCAAACATCCTGTGCCTAGTGAGGCACCAGTTGTGCCAGGTACTCTGCTGCCTGTTTGGGGTTTGTTGTTGTTCTTCTGGAGCTGGGGGGTGCAGGGGGTGCCCTGGATCACCCACCCCATCCCGGGTGACAGTGCCTGCTGCCTGTCAGGACGTGCATTTTGATCTCACTCATGGCTCAGAAATAGCCAAGCTGCTTTACTTTCACATCTGCTTCAGCAGCACGGAGTTAGGGAGGTTTTGCTTGTCTCAAAGGGCAGGAGACCAGCCCAAGTCTGACAGGTTTTAGGGAAAAAGTGTTATGAGAAGAGGAGGGAATAATCCAGGAGAAACTTGCTGCTGCTTCCAGCCACAGCTCAGGCATGACCCATCATGAACATAAGCCTTTCCTCCTAATTTTTTGTCCAGCCCATGAGCCCAAGTTGAAGCTGTTTCCAGCCTAGAGGCAGCATGTGGAGTCAGTAGTCGCTGCAGCAGAGTTCCAGATCATCTCACCCAGCTGTTCGAGCCTGGCTTTCTTATAGAGATTACATGTTCAGGGGCATGGGGACATTGTCACAGGCAATCCTCAGAATGCCTTGCCCAGAGGGCCTGATGAACCTCCTCACACTGACTGAACACACACAGACAGACCTTGCTGCTGCCACCCAAATCAGTGAGGGGGGAAGGCAGTGTGTGCATTAAATAATACTTAGCAGTACAAAGGATTAATTGCCCTGTTCATATAAGAGAAAGAAAAAAGGAAAAGTAGAGAAAAAGGAGCTTTCTAAAAGCTTAAATTTGGGGCCCATCCCTTTGCTGAGCAGCTGGGCCTCCCACACTGTCTGGTTTGAAGTGAATCTCTCACACAGGGACTCTGTGTGCTCAGAGCCCCCAGTATCCACAGGCAAATACCTCTGTGTGTGTGTGTGAGTGCTACACACAGCTTACAGGTTCCAGTTAATTAACAGAAATACCCTGCTATTAAATTTGGTCAGCCTGTCAGTCAGGGAGAATCCCATGGTCCTGCCTGATGTCCATCCCAGGACTGCAGCCATCCACTGTTTGCTACCAAAATCTAGGTCCATAAAGGCCCATGCAAGCATCCAGCTGGTAACACCAAAACCCTGGGCTTGGGCTCAGCCCTCACTGCAGCAGAAACCAGCAGCAGGAGGGACACAACAGAAAAACAGCACTAAATAAACCCAATCTTAGCACCAAGATTGATACAAAAAGCCATAAAAACCTGCAACAATAAAAAAGAAAAAAATGCATGGCAAAACCAAAGTTCAGATGCTGACATGAGAGTGGTTGGTTTGGAAGAGGCTGCCTGAAATTCTCTCTCCTGAAGCCTGTCACATGTGCTGTCCTAGCAGGATTATGGCTTGCACATACCAGCACTTGTCAGCTTGTATTCATAGCCCCAAAGTGTTCCTGTCAGTTGTACACTCCACAAATGCCAGCAAGATCCAAAATGCTGCTGCCCCCTGCCCCTGCCCACTCCTGTTGCTGTTTCATCTGCCTATTCTATCCATCATCATCCCATCCCCAGCTCTACCTCAGCACATATTGCAGGACAAGAAATATAATTCAGTTCAGAAGATTCACTTTGAGGTAACCAGCTGTCTTGCACCACCTTGGATGTGTTTCCCATGTCTCAATTAGCAGAGGGAAAGTGGTGGAGATGGTGGAGATCTGGAAGCCCCAGCTCCACTGCAGAGCCAGCTGGATTCACAATGACACAGGGAAGCATCCTCTCCAGGAACACATCCTTCAGAGGCTGTTGAAGTGCTGCTATGGACTTGGGGAGGACTCAGTTCCTCTGATGTTTCTCACCTGCTCACATCCCGATTGCCTGTGCACAGAATTAAACTGTGGCTTTCCTTTGTTTTGCTTCAGGGCTGCAGGCTTGTTTTGTTATGGCCAGATGACCAAATACAGATTGTGAGTCAGTGCTATCACTTCTGGGTGCTGGCCTGGGGATGTGGTGGTGGCAGTGACACCTGTACTGGGGCAATGAGGGCACAGGAGTTGCACCAAGTCAGGATTAGCTGAGTGCCTACAGCACAGACACCCACCAAGACCCTGTGACAAGGAAATGCCTTGTTATTCCATAAAATAGCAGGACAGCCTGTCAGTCAGGGCCCAGACCCACAGCCCAGCAGCTCTCACAGGGCAACAGGGCTGGTTTAGTTCTCTCCAAAACCCCTTCACTCCTCTGTCAAAAGCTTAAATCCCTCTGATGGCCTTCAGGTGAACTCTTGGCCTGCAGAGGGAAGGGATTATGCAGAGGGGATGGAGTGATGCTGGTAAAGCAGCAAGCAGCAGCTGGGAGAAGCAGCACTGATGGGAGGAAGCCAGACACTGTCTGGGTCACTGCTCCAGGGGAGGTTTCCCTATGGATGCCCATGCTGTGTGCCCTCTCTCCAGGGAACTGTGCGTGGCTATTTCTGTCCCCTGTCAGCAGCCAGGAACCTCCGGGGTGTTCCTCTCCCAGCCCTGCCATTCCCCCAGGCCAGGTTTCCTCCCTCTGTCCCATCCAGCTCGCTGGGTCCCTGCCAGAGGCCCTGGTGCCAAGGGAGGGGTGACACAACTTCTGCTTCCCTGAATGGAGCTGGGAGGGACACGGGGGGGGTTCAGAGTTACCTGACTCGTGTGCCTGTCCCCTGCTGCTCCCTCGTGTCTGGATGATCCCACTGTGCAGGGAGCACCACCCTGGTGTGGGATGTGCAGCAGGGATTTGTCTTACCCTGCTGAGACCTCACCATGGGCTGGGTTTCCAGCAGGAGTAGCTGTGCCTGGAGTGCAGGTGCTGCCCTGGGATGGGCTTTGATTTGGGGCTCAGCTGCCACGTGCCAGCTGCAGCCCTGGCCAGGTGTCAGCTGCTGGACAACCAAAACTGTGCCTGTCCCCTCACATCAGCAGGTCCAGTCCCCTTGGAGCAGCTCGTTGTGCTGCCTGCAGACAAAAATACTTCCCCAGCTGCTGCCCACCTGGTGCTGGAGATGAGTTTAGGAAACAGCAATAAGAAACTGAAAATAAAAGGCTGAAAAGATAGAGATACAGGGCTCATACCAGAAGTGAGAGCACTAAAAATAGTGGTGATATGATCCATCAGAGCTATAGGTCATAATTAAGTGCTTAAGTGTCTTTTGGCATCAAGCAAGTGCCTCTCCAGCAATAGGAAACTCACTGGGGTTTAACAGGAGATGGTGTGCCCTGGGGTCCCAGCATGTCCTGGGCTCCCAGCTGGACACTGCCAAAATTAGAGGATGTATGGGCAGTGCTCTGAGGGGTTAATGCCAGGACTGGTGGGGCATTGCCCCTCTGCTCTGCATTAGGCTCCACCACACTCCTCTCACCCCCAGCCCTGGAGCTGTGGTGTTTTCCAGGGGATGAAACAGCTGCTCCTGCAGGGACAGTAAAGGGCAAGGAGGAACAGGAAGGCATAGTCACCCCCTGGGGCATAAGCTCACTGCTGTCTCCTCAGTAGTTCTCAGGAGCTGCTGGGACATGGATACACCAACAAGATGCAGGAGCAGCTTGTGTGAGGCTCAGACACATCAGCATCTCTTCCATGGTGGTTTTGGAAGGAGAAGCCACAGCTCTGAGCCATCTCCCAGTCTGGAGATGATCCATATTTGCTGGGCTGCCCCATCCCAGGCAGCTGCATCTCCCATGGGGACTTCCCAGCCCCTGAGAGGTTGGTTGGATTGCAATGCAAGCTTTTACCCAAACCCTAGTTGGTGCTCAAGTGATTGAAATGATCAGGGCAAGACACCCAGATGTTTCCTTTGCTCAGCCCCAGCTCCACCCCTCCCCACACACCTTGTGCAAAGCATGGCAGAGTCCCCTGGCCAGGAGGGACTGCCCATTCCTGGGGTGCCCCATTTCCCCAGGAAAAGGTGGTTTTGTGCCAGTAAACTTCCCTAGGGGATGAGCAAGAGTGGCCTGTCAGGTTTGGTTCCCTGCTGCTGTGACCACCCCACGCCTGTGGGTCCAGTGCCTGGCCAAGTGCCCACGCCAGTGATGCCATGGTCAGCTAAAAGGTGCCTCTCAAGTCAAGTTATGCTGCTCTTTAGATTCTGTATAGAATTTCATGCATGAGATTGAGTGGGAAATGTCTAACTTCTCCAGAAGCAGGATTATTTAACTGAGCTGCTGTTCCCTGGAAACTTTTGATTCAAGCATTACAACTTTGCAATACAGGAGAAATTCAATACCACTACAGCCCTTGGCTAATCTATTTTCTCTTCTGGTACCAAGAACACTCAGACTGGAATAAGGAAATTTAAAACCAGTTCAGCTCTAAAAATGGGTGGTAGTTAAAACCAGCATGAAATAGGTGAAGATTTTGAAAACAAACACATGATTAATCAAATATGATCCTAAAAGAAGTTAAAGCAGCTCCAGCCCTGGTGCTGCTCCTGCTCAGTGTGTACAGTGTGTGAACAGGCTGAAGGACAGCAGGGTGTTCCTCTGCAGCCAGCAGGGGCTGAGACTCAGGAGAACTTCATGGCACAGGCTTGAGCAGCAGGAGCACAGCACTGGGACTGAGGAGAGGAGACTGAGGTCCACTGTGTGGCCATGGCTGAGGGTGCCTCCCCCAGGGGTGTCCCATGCACCTGCAGCTGCACAGCTAGACTGGGTTTGAGTCAGAAGAGCTTGAAAGTCATCACTTGATGAGTTTCTCCCTATTTTTGGCTTCAGATTCTAGGATGTCTCCTGCCTACTCCCCAAATATGTGACAAGGAGTAGGTTTGAGATAGTAACAATATTAAAATGAGTCAAAGTGCAGATGGATCTGAAAGTTAGCACAAATGCAGGATAAAAACCTCTCTGAAAAAGAAGAGTCAGGTAGGCAGAAGATCCTCAGGAAAAGACTGGGGAGCAAAGGAGTACTGCAGGCTCAGTGGGGTCCCAAGTGCCACATGGTTTGTGAAATCTCATGGGGACAGTCACACTTCAGACACACCCTGCTCTGCCCAGACACACCTGAGCACTGCCCAGGCTGAACAAAGAAGGCAAAATCCAGAGTGGAATGGGAATGATCCCAAAATACAGGCTGAGAGGAGAGAGTGGGACACAGCCAGCAAATAAACAAACTCCAAGATATTAAAGGAAGGTAAGATCTTGCACCCTCCACAGCCATAAAAGCTGCAGAAATAAAGATGCTGGATACTGACACCATTTAAAGGGAGGGCACAATGCTGTGTCATCACATGGTGATGTGGCACTGGCCAAGACCCTCCATTACAGTGCACACACATACACACCTGGCAGTGCCTCATTTTTGTTTATGGCCATCTTTCCTCTGGGCACATCCCCTGGCTTCCTGCAAGATACATCCTCATGGGATGAGGAGCTTTCCCCAGCACAGAATTTATGTCAAGAGATGATTAGCTGGCTTATTCCAATCACAAAGTATTTTTACATTTTTAACCAGAAGCTATAAAAATCCAGGAAATGTGGATTTATGGCCTGTAAAAGGTTTAGCTTGAGCTATGACCTATGGTCTTACGTAATTTACTACTGGCCTTAGAGTGGACTCCAATTACAGCACCCCAGGGAGCTCTTTTTGGAGCATTTCTTGATTTGAGCTCTTTTAAAGCACAATTGGGCAGTCAGTCAGATATGGGAGCTTGGAGAGTGGCTGGGCACCTGCCCCATGGAACAGGAGAGCCAGGAAGTGCCAACCTTCGGTTTCTCATGAGGACTGAGGCTGTGCCAGGTTGGAAAACCCCACCACAATCTTGGCCCTTGGTGTTTGCCCTGGAAACAAGGTGTTTGCTGGTGACACTGCTCCTTTCTCACCCCTCTCCATCTCTTTAGGTGCCAGCAAGTCAAAACCTTTAAAGAGATAAATTGAACAGAGGGGTCATATCCATGTCTTGGCTTGCAGAAGGATCTGCCCCAGGGCTTGGCAATGTTTCTGCTGCGATGCCAGAGCTTGTGGGGGTGACTCTGGAGCATCTCTCCACCACAACTCACTCTGATGCCACTACCTGGGAGGCTATCCTGAAGATTAAGCTCCAGCACAGTCCCATGGAGGAGCAATGTAGCATCATGGAACATGCTGAGTTGGAAAGGACCCACAAGGATCACCAAAGAGCAACTCCTGGTCCTGCCTAGGACACCCCAACAATCCCACTCTTGTGCCTGAGAGCATTGTCCAAATGTTCCTGGAGCTCTGGCAGCTTTGGGGCTGTGACCACTGCCTTGGAGTAACTTCATATCCTTAAGAACATCTCTGAGTGATCCATGCCTGGAGGGGAAGTAGGATTCTGCAGCATCAGTGATTAATTTAATTTGTGATGAGAAGTGCTGAGAACTGCCCAAGCAGGGTGTGAGATATACCTAAAAAATGGAATCTGTACAAACGAGAAAGGAAATTGCAGCAGCTGTGGAGCAAAGCTCCTGTATCTCTTGTCCAGACACCAAAGTTTCCCTGGAGGAAGGTGTGCTGCACACTGTGCCCTGAGGCCAGTATTTGTGTGTAGAGCAGCTGGAGGACCAAACACCAGCAGCCCTGAAGAACCTCCAGCCTTGTGCCAGTCTGATCTGCAGTTCTCCTGAACCATGACTTTCTCAGCTGGCTTTTTTGCTCTGATTTTTCCTTTTGGGGATCAGTCTGAGAACAGAACCTACTTCTTATCATGGTTAGATACTAGCCCAAAGCAACACTGAGCAGTAAGAAGCACAGTCTAGCTTGGTACTGTGCAACCCAGCTGCTCAAGGCACAGAGAGCCCAGCAAAGTCTGCTTGAACCATAAAAGGAACATGGAAACTGCCAGTTCATCAGCAGATAAAGCCCTGCAGTGCTGCCTCCTTCTGAAAACTCTCCTTGTGACCTATTCACATTTCCTTCACCTTATTTCTGATTTCAGATCACACCTCACGCTGCTTGCAAAGCCCAGCTCACAACACAAGAACTGTTCAACACCCAAGTGCTGCTGCAGTCAGCCCAGAACACTGCTGGTGGCTCAGCAGAGCTTTGTTAAAGTCTCTTCATCCCTCCAAAAATTCTCTTCCATGCTTCCTTTTGAAGGTTTCTGACCCACTGGTGTGATTTCCAGGCTGAGTGAAGTGATGAACCCCCTCTTCTGCCCCTTGATCTGCAGTCAGCTGAGAGGGGCTCCTGTACCTTCTGATGGACCAGGCCATTTTGCAGATGTTTCAGAGATTCTAAACAGCAGAGCCCTGAGCTTCCTGCAAACCAGGATGGCAGCAGAGCCTGGGCTGGAAGGGTGTGAAGAACTTTAACTTCCCAGGATGAGCAGCCCCACAGGGATGGTGGTGTAAACTCCACCTCTGTGCCCAGAGCTGCACAGCTCACAGCTTGCTGCAGTTCAGCCACAGCTTTGGCCCAGAGGTGACATTTGGGGCTTTATTGCAGATGCAAGTTGCTATGGTGAAATGACCTTCTGAGCACCCAGTAAAGTTCAGAGAATGATTAAAAGTGCTTGCAAAAGCCAGTCATTGACTTGCTGTGCCCAGCTGAGGGCAGGTCATCACCCAAAAAGCAGCAAAGCATTTTCCTCACCCACTTTGCATGAAACCTTTATTCTGTCCTGGTGTTCTCTAGTGCTGGTACTGCCAATCAGATGGTGCTGAGATATTCCTGATGTCTTCCTTCCCTCTGGAAATGTCCTTCCTCATTTTCTCATCCCACATGTGGAAATCTGCCCAGCCCTGAGCAAGGCAAGGATGGGTACCTTGTGTCTGGTGCTGAGTTTGCAATGCCAAGGTGGGGGGCTGGTCCTGCCCGCCCCGAACCTCTGAGCTTGGGCCTGCCTGAGCTTCCTTCCTCCCTTCCTCCCTCCCTCCCTTCCTTCTCAGGGGGAATGAGACACAAGCACATCTGCAAAGGGCAGAAGAGCTTTTTTTAGCTCCTGAGCACCCACAGTGTTTATTTGCAAGTGAGTCAACCGGACTCTAATGGGTTTGTGGATGCTGCACAATTCACCTCTCTCTTATCTCAGGGATTTTCATTACTTTCTGGGCAATTTTGACAAGGATTCAATTTTCCCCACCCACACACACATCCTGCTGTTCTCTCATTGAACACATCAATTAGCAGTCAAAAAAGTACACAGCACCTTTTCTCCCCTGGATTCAGCCTCCCCCATCAGCCTTTAAAAACATTTCCTTGTGCAGTTACTCACCTCAAACCAGGTCTGGCCTGAAAAGACTGAAACACTTCATACCTGATCCATGTGCTGCACAGATATCCACAGATATCCACAGATATCCACAGATATCCACTGTGTAGCCGAATTTCTGAAGGAGCAAGGACATGATTTGCTCCTGAACTAGTTGGGCAACCCAGCCTGGGCCTAGGCAAGGCCCAGTGAAGAACAAAGAACAAAGTTTGTGGTGCAGTTAGAAATTAGCTTAAGGTATGCAAAAAACAAAGTAGATAGTGTGTGTGTAATAGATGTAGAAGTAGGATTTAGTACCTTCACCACCTTAAAGGTGAAGTGGGCAATCTTTGTTTACATTCTTTCTATGCTGTACACCAATAAGGGGATACCTGGAAATATAAACAATATTGAAACCTATATGAACTGCCATTTTTAACAAATAAAGGAGATGTTATGTCGCCGTATCGGTGTGAGTAACGTTACTGGGCTGACTCCCCACAACTTTAGGGATTTCCCCCTTCACCACTGATACCCACAGATATCTCTGTGCCATCCCAGGAGCAGAATCCAAATGCCCCAAGCAGGGACAGAGCCATGTGTGGCACCTGCATCCCTGCAACAGCATGTGCCAGGAGCACCCATGCAGTGGCAGAACAAGTAGAACATTTTCTGTAATTCTCATCCAGAGTATCCCAGAGTATTCCAGAGGTATCACAGCTGCCTTTACAAACCAGTGAGCTCTCTGATTTCCTGATTTTTAGTCCTGCTGGGATACAGACAGCTGCACCATTTTCCATCACTCCAGTTGTTTCCACAAGGTAGAAGCTGATTCATCCAGCCTGGAGACACAGCAG
The DNA here is from genome assembly GCA_013396995.1 of Dicaeum eximium. NCBI lineage: Eukaryota > Metazoa > Chordata > Aves > Passeriformes > Dicaeidae > Dicaeum > Dicaeum eximium. Next base: position 138,442 of record VWZP01000482.1, read on the forward strand.
GATCCAGGGTGACCTGTGGGACACCTTCCCACACTCCCATTCCCTCCTCCAGGTGCTGCTTTCAGCCACCACCAGCCAGGACAGCAGGACCTGTGCTCTGACCCAGGCAGCACCATCAGCTCTGCTTTTTCCTTGAACTCAAAGCAAACATCAGTCAAATTTAATTTTAAAGGGAGACCCCGAGATCTGTGTCTGCAGACCAGGCTTTGGGAAAGCCTAAGGATGTACAGTGGGAGGAAGCTCTGCTCTGGCTACCACAAAGGGCTTTGCTGGTGGCAGCTCCATCCCTGCCAGCCCTGAGCCAGGGCAGAGCCTCAGGGACACCAGGATATTGATCCCATCTCAGCCCTGTGTGCCAAAAGGTGCAAGTGAAAAGCAGATGTGATGCCTGGGAAGGTTTCCAACACGATTTTTTGGGGTTTTTTCCTTTTCCTCTTCAGCACCCCCCACATGCCCTGAATCCCTGGGCACTGGAGGTGGGCAGAGGAAGATCTGGGGTAGATGTGAGGAGCATCAGCCCTCTCAGCCCTGCAGCCACACCTGCTGCTGGCTCACAGGTTTAGAACTGCTGTTCTCAGGCAGGGAGTGAGTGAAGGGGGCCTTTAACACCCCACCTGCCAACTGGAACAGAGCTTCCCTGAAGGCTGGAGAAGCAGCAGGAAGGGGAGTGCTGGGGAGCAGCTGCTCAGCCCTTGCAGTGCCAAGAAACCTCCTCTCCCCAACCCTACCTGGCTCCATCTCAGTGCCCAGGACGACCTTTGTCTAATAAAAGAAAAGCTTTCCCTTTCCCAGTTGTTAGGTGAATTGGACTGGAGGTCCTAGCTCTGGAGTAGACAGAAGCAAATCCCAACTGGAGCACTTACAGGGGTGAGGACAGAGGGCATCTGAACCCCAGAGTGACCAAGTGCTTGGGCTCCTCTGTCCTTCCTTAGACACAACAGTTTCACCTGGGAGAAACCTCAGGCTTGGCTGCTGCAGGAAGGCCATGAGAAGAGAATGCTCCAGCAGAACGAGTTTCCTCTCAGGCTCCACATTGTGTTTGAATTGTAAGAGCACCATCTTGTGTCACAACTCAGACTGCTCCTGCTCCTGGCCAGAAGCTCAAGCAGAGTGTAATAAGCACCAATCCACATCTCTTCCCATCAGCTCCCTTCCTGCCATCATCCTAACGTGTTTTTAAAAGCAGGAAACAATTTGCACTCAAAATAGGTTTTTTTAAGGAAGTGTAACCACACAAACACAGCGAGTCCTGCAGGCCCTGCCAGGAGCTGGTGTGGTCCCTGGCCCAGAGGCCCCTCACAGCTTGTTCTACATTAGAAGTAAGGGGCACTTGTGCATCACAGATCACCAAGATGTTCAGTACCAGCTCCAGACTGTATTGCTCAGACAGGACACTGAAAATGGGAGGTGAAGGCAAAAAGAATCCCAGATTTTTGGTTAACTATTTATTCCATTGTAGAAAAAGGGTAACAGTCTCCCTCAGTAAGTTTGAGATTTAATTTCCAGCAAAAAATGTGTTTTTCAATAAAAGCATGCTCATTTTGAAAGTTTAAAAGTGTGTGTATTTTGCCCTGAACACATCTTTGTATAGGAGACTGATACAATTGAGAGAACTTTTGAGAAATATGCCTCAGAAACAGTGAGTGCTTTTCCCATTATTCCATGCCCAATGCAGACTGTTATTTCCAATGGCTTCAAACTTCAGTCTCCAAACCCCACTTGTAACACCTTAGCTCAGTTCAGAACTCTGTTCTCCCATCTCTCTCAACACCAGATCTGAAAAAGTCCATTACTGACACACAGACCTGAGGGGCTCCAGGGCTGCTGGAAGAGCTGAAACACTTCCAGAGTGAAGATTTATGATGTTTCTTCTCTTTTAACACACACACAACTCTGCTTTAGCACAGTGCAGTGTGTGACGTGCCTGGAAATGCACACAGCCCCAGAACAATCATTGTGAGGAGAGAGAAATGCATCAGGACATCTGTTCTGGAGAGGAAAAAATCTTCCAGGAAAACTCCACTAACTAAACAAAAACTATGGTGGGTTTGTTAAGAACCATGTTTATAAAGCTTCAAGGTGGTACAACAGTGGTAACAGGACATTTGGTGGTTCTCATCCATGGATGATTCCATGTTTTCACAAGCATTTGTGCAAACAAATCTGAAGCATTTTTGTTCTGGAAGTTTTAAACAGCTTCATGTGGGCCCTTCACCAGTGCCCAAGGGCAGCAGGAACACCTGCAGTGACACTCACAGGGAGGGCAAGGGGAGCTTTGTGTCCCCAGCACAGCTTTCTGCACCAAGATGACCTCCCTCAGCCCCTGGGGACAGCCAGGGCTTCTTAGGGACACTCCTGACACACTGAGCAGGACACACAGCTGGGACAAATGTGCTTAGAAAGGGCAGGTGAGCTGGGGAAACATGAAACCCTGGCTCTGGCCAAGTGCTCTGTTTCTGCAGTCACCATGTCCTTGTTCTTCTGCCTTAAAAACACATAATTTCCTTTGCTGAGCAGGAAGTAACAGCGAGCATTTGAGCTCTGATGAATCTGTGCTAAAACAATTTCAAAAAGAAATCCCAATGTCAGCATCTCCTTCATCTGAGCTGCATTAAGCAGATCTCCTCCAGGTGTGTATCTTAAGAGAGGCACAGACATCACAGCTTTTCTTCACAGCTTTTGTCTGGGCCCACTATGAGAGAGCAGGATAACACTAGTCCTGGACTGACTGAAATACATCACTGATAATGACAATATTTGGCATTAGGGTAAAATCCTCAAAATTGTGTCTTCTGATACCACCAAAACTCTGCAAAATTAACACGAGATTACAAAGAACACACTGACCCAGTGCATGTTTCATATACATATTTATATATATTTCATGTACAAAGTTACATTCTGAACCTCATGGATTCAATAATAGAAATAAATACTGAAATAACTACACTGCTATATGAGCTCTTCTGCTCACAGAAAAGAAGCCTCAAGTTTTAACAGACAGCAAGTTTAACGCTGTAGAATCCATCTCAGATTACAGAGGCAAGTAAAATTCAGCATAAAGTGTCCAACAGACAAAAGTTTCAAAAATTACAGACCATAAAATGTTTAAAATATGTTTAAAAGATTGAGAAATGTGCATCAACAAAATTAATAAAGGAAACTTAATCTTGTTAGAGGGTGGGAGAGACATTTAGTGTATAGAAAAATGCTTTGAGGTGCAATATAGGTTGTTACAATATGGCATAACCCTGTTAGAAAAGAACATTTAATTTCCCTAAAGAACTGTATTTGAGTTTACCATGTCTCGTTTTACAGAGCGAGGCCTTCACAAGACCCGCCTCAACAGGGCCATTTACAGAGTGCTAAGTCAGGTTTAATCCTTTGGTAACTTTTATAATACTCACATGGAAATAAATATTCAGTTACACAGCATTTTTTAAAGACACACGTTCTTTAGAACAGTTAGTATAATAAAACAGATTTAACATTTGTTTATTACTAAGGCAGCCTATGATAAAGTGTCTACGCTCTGTCAGCTTGATCCTATCTGGCACAGGAAGACCTTCCCAAGGAATGGATGATGCAGCCTCATCCTCAACATGCAAACACCCCTACCCAGGCAAGTCATGTGCTGCATATTTTGTGCTCGAAATGTTTCCAAACTATTAACAAGCTGTAGCTATCAAGAGATTAGCTCCTATTTATATGATGCTTTAATCACTAGTGTAATGCATAAACACATTCTTGAGACAGCGTTGAGGGTGTATTGTCATCCCAGTGCCTGGGGTTTGCATGCTTTATTCACCTTTCAAAGCGACCTTAAGGGGAGTTTATATAGCCCAGCACACTGTGATGGCAACAGGGACCCAGTTATCTACTGTACCTTAGGACAGGGGATAAAGTTTTTAAATGAGAAACAGAGGGAAGTGCACATGCCTTTATCTGCACCCATAGTGCTACACAGTTCAACTACTGTCTGCTTGAAAACCCTTCCATTTTTGGACAGAAGCAATCAATCATTCTCTGAAATATTTGCAGGGCTGGCCCACCAAGGTGACTAAAGTGGCACAGTGGGCCAGCTCCATTTGGCAAAAGACCAGGTACACTTATTTACTTACTTACACTTACTACACTTGCCAGGTCTCACTGCTCCAGCTGGAGCAGTAACGCCACTCACAGAAAACAGCTTGTCACCAAGAACAAATTAAATCCTACACAGAACCAAGGAACACAATTGTGCGCTTTTTTTTTCTGAGAACATGAGAATGTGACAATCAAACAGTGAGTAAAAAACTTTGGAGATTGTGTTTTCCAAAGAGAAAAAAAACCCTCAAGAAAATGGCAGGAAAAGCAATAAAACTGCACCACTCACAGTGAAGATTCTGCACAACAGTAAAAGTTTAGACAGCATTTTTCTTAAGACATCCCATCCCATTAGTTAATTCAGATGTGCTTCATGTTCAGCATACATGCCTACACGTTTAAAATAGGTCTAAGAGTGTTGACTCAGGTTATTTTTGTATAATTAGTATTTGTGTAATTTTTAATAAGCTTCCAGACTTTATATTTAAGCCAAAGTACTTTAAGAGCGACACTCAAGATGAATATGGAAAGCAAATTATGAATAACGTGCTCTCATTGTTTTTGGCATTCTGAAGAGAAAAATACTACCAAGTATTAAATATCTTTAATAAGGATTTTTACTACATAGTTCATGTCCTAAATACATATTTACGAGAGGAACAGCTGTGTACAAAATATGTTGCTTAAAAAGTATTTATACATATAAATTTAACCAATAGACCTGAATGGAGATTTTCTGGTTTATCAGCTATGATATGCATTTGAAAAAGCTGCCTAAATATATATTTACACAATAGACCTCAGCTAAATGTGTTCATTTAAAAAATTAAGAAAATATATAAACACATGTTTGCCTGATAGACCAGAACTGCTCCTATTGCATAAAAATGTTTAGGCAGTTTTAAAAAAGTGTTTCTGTATTTACTCTTCTGAAACTGTTCAGTTCTCCCACATAATCAAGTTACTAAATTTCTCTGCTAATCTGAACAGCTCCAGCCTTTTGGGGATAAAAGCTGGATGTTTATTAAAACCCCTCAAAACCTTTACTTTCCAGAGATTAAATAAAGAGCAAATTTGGGTTTTTAAATCTTCTGAAGTACAGAAATCATGAAGTGTTTAACTTAGGTCTGATACTAATGCAGAAGTTTCAATGCAAAAGGAAGACAGTCTCAAACTCACATTTATGGTTAAAAAAAAGGATGGTGAGTAGACAGAATGTCAGCCTAATATTAGTCTCCTAACTTCTGGTAATTTTCTCTGTCATTGTGTTACCTGATAATATTGTTGCTGAATTTTTTTTTTAACTAAATTGGGGTATGGAGCTACAAAAAATACATTTTGTACCTAATTATCTGGAACTACACTTCCTTTACGATCTCATTTGAGCAGAATGTGGTTTTTTCTCCCTGTACACTCTCAGTCTTTTCTCATGCTCTGATTGAGGTCTCCAACCTTCACACACATAGTGCCTTATGAGTTTGACCAGCTAGGCAGAGAAGATCATTCTAAGTGCTTAGGACATAAGGAGTTAAGACAAGAAAAGAACAAAACATATCCCCTGTTTGAGAATTTTACAGTTATTTTCCAATTTATATCAACCTAAGAATACCCTTTGAAAACAAAGTTGTTCCATGTCAGGGAGATGGAAAAACATCATGCTCAAAAATTGCTCATTACTGAGGGCAGCAGTTCTCAAACTTTAAGGTTCAATAGTGAAAATATGATTTTATTTAAATATTTTCATTTAAATTCCTATACAGCCTCCTCTTTCCCTCCACAAATTCTGAAGAACGTAACAAATTAAACCATGTACACTGCATGAGCAAGATTTTCCAGGTTTGAAAACAAAAGCTGAAATATACAGTTTGCTTTAGCCCTCACTCAGTATTTGGATGAGTCTTAATAATCCATCTTCTAATTTGTCCTTTTTTTTTCATATTCTGGGAATAACTTTGCTGTTTTACCCAATGCATTATACAGTGGAATGAAGCTCAGTTGGAACAAAGCTGAACTCAAGTGAGACTACCAAAGAAGTGAACACATGAGATTGCTGTGGTACAGTAAAACTGTATCAGCTGCTCACTGTGGTGTGCACACCAGCTGGAGAAACATCTGATTTCCTCACACTGTTCCATTTAACACAGGTGCAGTAAAACAGCACAAGCTAATTCCTGTATAGCTAAAGGTATGACAAGTTTGCAATATAAAGTTGAACAGCAAAGAAATGCTTCAACATCATGTGGTGAAACAGGTTCACAAAATAAAAAAAAACATGCAGAAGCTTTTTCTTTTTGCTTTTTTCCCCTCCAACCCTCCCCCCACCCCCCGTTTTTAAGGTCTCCAACTGCATCCTACAGGCTCACTCACTGCCACACATAACTTGCCACACTATCAAGTGACTCCTCTCTGCTTTTGCTACGGAAGGTTCAAGTGGTAGAGCTTCTCCCAGGAGTTCAGATTCTCCTCCTTCATCACCTGGAGAAAAACAGCTTTGGTTGAGGCAGCCAATAATCAGAACAGGATAAACACCACATGCAACAAGACAAGAAAAACACTAAAAAGACCGTGTTGCCATATGCTGATATATTCAAGTTTGTGAATGTAAACAGAGTGTGTTGCATAATTACCTCAAAGCCCAGCTTTCTGCTGGTGATACTCTTTACTTCTAGCCCAAAAAATAATGGCAGCTTCATAAGTATCCATATCCTACATGTTTCATTACTTTTAACTCTTCAATGTAGAGAGACCTAATCTGCAAACTACCAGGCAGACACCAGACAGAGATGGTTTTGCCACTAGAAAGTGTTCTGGGACAAACCAAGACATATAAATGTCCTGGGACAAGAGCTGTAATTGAGCACATGTGAGACAACACAACATTCATGCCTATGATCAACCCTTCACACTCTTTCCTCCTGTTCCAGTTATTCCAGCTTGTCAGAACTCTGTCCACAGTGGCAAAGACAGTCTTGAGCATATTCTCCATTACTGCTCTTCAAAGAGAAGAGCAGTTTTGTAGCTGCACCTGAACTCTGGGTGACAGGAGCTGACTGGGACTAAAGGTGACACTGAACTGCACGTGGACAGCTAGGACCATCAATCCAGGAGGGCCACTAATCAGAGGAAACAGGACCTGACCTACACCTTCAGGAAGGTGCCAAATCAAATTTTGGCTGGTGTTCTGGTTAGATTCCTTTGGAGGGCTGAGGGAGCTAAACACAGAGTAGCCCCAAATGGCTCTTGACCAGTTTACTGGGCTCAAGTGGCACTGGCTGGGCTAAGGCAACACTGGCACTCAGCTCATAGCTTTGCCATCATGCCACAGGGACAGCAAAATGAGCATTTGGAATGTGGCTGTTCCAGCTGCCCTGGAGCAACTGCAGCACTTGAGCCCTCACTGCACTGTGGCACAGAACTGCCTCCAGCCCTGCCTCCCACAGAAATCAAACACTGTCACCCCAGGAACCTGCTTGTCACTGATCAGTGGGATGACAGGATTTGGGATGGCCTTCCTGGGTTTTCCTTTGTAATGGTTTATGTCAGTTGTTTTGCTGTTTGGTTCGTTTTGAAAGACTACAGACAGATTTAGGCCAAAGGTCAAAAGCAGAGCTAAGAGCTGTGACACCTTTTTATGCACTTTTTGTCAAGGTCTCCAGCTGCAGATTATAAGTAAAGAATCACAACAGCTCTCACCTTATTTCTCCAAAGAGTTCAATTAAAAAAGAAGATGCGTGTTTACACAAGAGCTCTTTTATGGGCTAGATCACACAAAAGTACTATTCAAGAAAAGCAGTGATCAAACATGATAAGTGATCTACTTTATTCCTCCCCATTCAAAAATGAGTACATTTTACACTGAGCATTCTTCACTTAACATGACTTGTTTTCAGTCAGTCTGCATATTTAAGTAACTAAGGACATGTTTTCTGGCAGTTGGAGACAGAGGATTAATCTGTCAAAGAAAGACTGAAAGCATAAACAGGAAGGTGGTACATGACTCCAAAGCAGAGTTTCAAATAAACCTTCTTACACAGTCATCCCAATGGTCATGGTTTACTGGGAGGAGGAGGGGAAGCTGATGGTATCAGAATAAAAATACTTCCACTCATGCAGTGTATGGTTGAAGTAATTATTATAAACCAAACATATGCACTCATTGCAATTACAGCAGCAATTATTATGTGGTTAATACCCTTTCAGTATGAACTATGACTCATTTAAAGCTCAGATTTCTTACCCATTCTGAAGTCAATGTATCCTTCTCCACCGCTTATCACCAACATTGATTTTAAGGAACTCTGGTTGAAGGACTCTTGGGCTTGTTTATCAGCTGTTAGATCTGTTCCACCACTACTCTGAGGGCAAACAACCTGACCTGGGTGAAAAACAGAACACTATTTTATGTCTTATCTCAGAGTAAAACCTTCTGTGCTTGGTCATTAGATGACAATGCCTAAAGCAGTTGAGTGCCTTCTTAACAGGCAAGTGCTCACTTAGCACAGCACCTTTTTCACAGAAGGAAGCTAAGTCCTTGCTTGTGATCCAGCTCTTTTCCTCCCATTAAACAGGGCTGTACTTAGCAATCAGACAAGTCTTAATTAATAAGTCTTAATTAATAAGTCTTGTAATTAAAATACAATACATTGTTTCTGAGAGTACTCTTGCTATCTTTGCCTAAACACTGTGTTTAACTAAGTGAATGAAGGAAAAAACAACAACAAACCAACCAAAAAACTAAACAAAAAAAACCCTTTTGAAGGTGGTAACAAAACCTCACCTGGTACTGCAACAAAGAATTTCACAGCATCCCGGTGGCCGTGGAAGCAGAGCTGTGCATGTGCCATGGAACAGTAGGGGATGAATGTCCCTGGAGTCACTTTGTCACTGTGCTCATCTCCATACACACGGATCACACTCCCCGGACGGTTTCCAGAGCCTGCTGCTGATTTATTGGCTGTAAAAAAAGAGGAGCTGTTTTCTACTTCAAACTACACAAATTGCTGAAGTGGTTATTTGTTAAGAAACCTTATGGTACCATCTAAAAGCTAAAGCCAACTTAGATAAAAATGAAACAGGAGGGCAGCAATGCCAATTCAAGACAGAGCTGGAAAGAAAAAGATTGCATGCTTTATTATTTTAAGTACATCAGAAAATGGAGTAGGATTCTTATTAGTCTAGCATAAACACCGCATTTCAATATCCTACTTTTGGGAGAAAATAATTTGTGATGGGACTGTATCTTTCATAGAAAATAAGTACCTCTAATGTGTTTCAGTATCAGCAAATTCCATGTACTTATACATGGAATTAAAGACAATTTCATTCCAACTAATCATAATGTATGCCCTTGCCAGCAAAAATTCTCAAGAAACAGCCACCTGTGGGCATAAAAGAGCTACCCTATTATCATTCTACATCTAGATTTTACTGAGAAGTTTTAAAATACATTAAACCAGAGAAGTACTCATGCTAGACATACAAGCCATCTCCATTCCAAAGACTACCAAAGTAGTGAAAGAAACAGTGATTTGTAACAAGACAGCAAATGATGTGGATTAATGACAAAGTTATAAGACGTGGTATCACATTGGCTGGAAGAAAAACAGTCTATATGAGAGTTCAGCTGCAACACAGGATGATATACTGAACTGCTGAGCAGATTGGTGGCCATTTAGCAAACATAAAACTGCTGCAATGCAGTAACTGCAAGTGGAAAAACATGTAGGAACATACAAAGGGTAAATCTATAAGGAGTGGGAAACAGCCTCAAAGTGGCTATTATAAGCCTGAAAATAGGTTTTGGTTCAGGATCTGCACTTACCCCGCAGCCCCAGTAAACGTCCCTGGTGGAGGATTACAGCTAGTGAGAAAGGAGGAAAGGGGAAATGGATAGGTATGACAGTAGAGGAGAAGGATTAATGAGAGCCCACCACTCATTTTTTGGTTTTTGATAAGGTAGAGCTTAAAATTGTAGCTCCTAAAAAAACCAATAGATATTTAATTACAGAAGATTCGATCAAAAGTCACAAAGAACAGCATTTTACTGTAGAAGTTTCAGTAAATAGAAGTTTCACAAAATAGACCACAAAAGCACTGTCACATATTTTTAAGTTTATTATTGATTAGCAATGTTTCCCCTTTCTCTCTTTCCTTGGCAGGAGGCTCCAGAATAATATAGAATGAATTATGTTTTCAAGTACCCTTTTGGAACATCATTGGCTGCCCTGTTACTGAGACCCAGGGGCTTGAGAGATGCCACTGCTCATGCAAGGATGAGACTGCTTTTAAAAACCATTAATATTTCTCACCAGGGTTCTCAGCCCCACTATCAGGCTACCCCCAAAAGGCTGTTCTGACCCACAACCAATCAACAGAACTGAAATGAATCTGAACAGCTTTAATAGGGATTTCTTCACGTTCACTCCTGGTTTAAAACAAACTCCTCTGGAAACATTAAATTAAGTTTGATGCAAATTAAGAGCTATAATTTTTGAAAGTATGATTTAAAGTGTCTCAAAATCCATGACAAAGTCTGTCCTTCCTTAGTACACTCACGCAACGCAAAAAAAAAGACAGTTACTGAATGGATGGACAATGCAATGGAACAATATGAGAAACAATGCATGTGTTTGCGGTTCAACAAAGCAGATACAACATGAAGAGTTTTCACTATTAAATCACCCTAAAACTCCACCTGTCAGACTGCACTATTTTCTAGGTAACAACAGTACAATTAGGACTATCAAAGGTTTGCATTTTACTTTCTGAAATTTCTGTCCATCTGTTATAACATTAGTCTCAGGCACAAGTGTTGAGGCTTTTTTTATTGTTTAAATGCAATCAATTTACACAGAGATTCTTCCCAAGCTTTACCTGTTTAAGATTTGGTTTGCCCTTGAGCTGCTCTTTTCTCCTGAGATTCAACTGCCCTCAATTAGTTTCAGCCTATGACAAGAGTCTGGGGTCTTATTAAGCAAAACCCAGGATTCACACGATTGGAATTTGACCTGGATGTTAGTGCCCTGTTTGAAGAATGTGTTTACAGCTCATGTAACTCTGAACATGTCCTTTAAAGCAGTCTCTGCTACTTTTCTTCCAGTCCTTTATATCCACTTTGTGATGAATTATCAAGAACTAAAGCTAATCAAATTGCATTAGCAGCAACAACAACATGCTCAAATCAAATAAAAATCTATTTTGTGATCATATGGTAATCAAAAATAACATTAATTAGAAAACTAATGATGTCTCATATAAGTAATAAACTTCTATCAATGCTGCTAATGCTCAGAACACCTCTAAAGCTTCAAAGTGTGGCTTTGATTCAAGCCAACTCTGCTCAAATGGCAGTACAGGAGATTCTGGAGATGTGTTTTCTCAGGGTAATTGTAACCACATACACAGATTTAGGTGCAGAACATCACACAGGCCTAATCTGTTACAAACCTGAAAGAGTGAGACCTGGCAATGAAGCTTTCTATCCATTAGCAAGCATCTGAATGGTGTTTAATACTCTTTCTTTTTATGCCTACAGCATATTGCACAGTGCTATCGATTGATATTTTACTTACTTTCTGTTAATGGAATGGAGATGATGACACCATTTCCTGTTCCTACCCATAAACGATTACAAGACACCATAAGTGCCGTGATTCTCACAAATGAGAATCCCAGTTTACCAGTACCTAAAAACAAAAGATGCTTTTCATCAAAAATTATGAGCAAGAATAATTTTAGTTCTACAACAGAGAATTTTAAATCTAACTTCCAAATCACACAGACAAGTAATGCCCTCCCACTTCTGACAGAAACAAATTAGAGGAGTATATTTAAATTGTAAAGATAACCTAGAAGGCTACAACTCTGTAATTAAGTTGAGAACATACTGCAAGAGTCTAACATTAGCTATAAGAAAGCAAAAAAGGTCCTTAATGCTGCACAGTAAAATCTTTTGGGGCTTACCAGCTTTTAAAACAAACAAAAAAAAGTGAGTTGAGGTATAAGATAGTGGTTTATAATCCATTAAAATGAATTTCTCATTCTTTAGCACGATGAGGGGAGCAGAAGGCTGACCAGCCATGTGCAACGCACAGCAGTGACTTGTGAAGGATTTCCCAGAGCCTAATTACTGTATTTGTTGTGTAATATAGGTGGTAAAACTGCTCTTATACAGATATTAATGAAAAAAATCCAAAAGCTTACTAGATTCAACAGGAATAAAAATTTGCTATTTTGAGTTTGTTTTTTTTTTTTAAAAAGAGGCAATTTTTCCAGGCAGGTAATGGATTCTTCCCATTTTTAGCTATAAAAAAGTGTATCAGTATAGAAAAAGAGAAAGACTGTAGTGTCTCTATTGGTGCCTGCCCAACTCAACCACCATTTTCCTCATTAGTTCTGAGTTTTTAAGGACACTTTACACACCAGGGAAGGTCAACAGACTGTAACAGGTGAGCCATCACCCCCATCATGCTTCACAGACTGACTTAGCCTTCTACTTCCAGATTCAAGTTTGCACAAACTCATTTTACCTGGCCTTTCCACCCACCCTTACCCCAAATCTGCAGTGAGAACTGCCTGATCCCTAGCAGGAAAAGGAAGCTGCAGACAGCAAGAACACACTAGTTTTTCCTGGGAACTTACCAAGCATTTTGCTGACATAGGGCTCAATGTCCACGTCCTGCAGGTGCTGGTAGGTGTGGGCGTGGTAGAGGCGCAGCGTGGAGTCCAGGCGGATGGACACCCACACCCCGTCCCCCACCCATGCCAGCTGCCTCACTTGGCTCTCCCTCCTTGGGTGGGCATCAAATGACTTCTATCAAACATTGGGATTCAAATCAGAAGGTAAAACAAAGGCAAGAGTAAGAAAGGTTTCTCTGTTATTCTCACACAGTGTGAACTGGCAATTTTAAATCAAGCACAACCCTCTGATTTGCAAGATCACAGACAGTGTTTAGCTCAGTTAAAAATAGCATGTCATGCTCTGAAATTGCTGATTCCCTTCCCTGAGAGTGTGATCTCAAAGCTGTAATTTCCTATTCTGTCTTCATTTACACATCTCATCCCAGCCTGCTCCAGTTTCTGTCTCCCTTGAACCTGGAGCCTTTTCGGTCTGACATCCTGCTGCCACAGCACAAGGCACATGTGCCCAAAAAGTGTCTTTCTTCCTTTTTCCATCATGACTGACTCATCAACAACCCCACCTGTGCAAAATACACACTATTCACCAGCAAAACAATCCATTTCACTTTTACATGAACTTCATTTCAGTTTTCCCATATATATTTATAGTCTTCTTCGCAAGAACAGATTATTATTGGGTGATTGATATTTTCAGAAGAGCTGAGCAGTTACCCTCAAAGGCCTGGCCCATGTCTCAGGCCAATTAGCAGGAGCTGAAGTACTTACATGGCTCAAGGCTTGCAGAAACCTTAGCCACTTTCTGCTCTTGAGATGACAGACTAAACACTGCAAATAAAACACCAGCTCACACACCTTGTTTAAACTATTCTCTAACTGGAAGGAGAGTACATTCCAAATTAACACTTACAAACCTCTGCATGTGGGTGGACAACAAAACGAGGCACACAGAATAAGCTGCGAGCTGGCCTTACAAGCTCTGCACAAGGACACTTTCCAGTTTCTGTCTAGCCAAAAGTGGAGAACTAAATCTGCCAAAAACTGGTTTCAATAAGTGAGAACTGTCTCATCGTAGCTTTAAGTCTTCCAAAACAACTATTTCATAAAACAAGTTTGCTAGGTAGCCTGTTTCCCTACTGATGGAAACAGATGTTTCTGGAGTTACTCTGGAGTCTGAGCTGCAGCATTAAAACACAGCATTTAATTATTTTAATCACCATTGGAACTTACCTCTATTTTCATGGCCTTTGGTTGAACAACATAGATTTTGTTCCTGTAGCCACACCACACCTTGTCATGTACCACTGTCATGCACCGGATCGAGTGGTGCGGCCGGCCTAGGTCCAAGAGGTGATAGTTTGTCAAATCCCACTGACCATCTGCAAAAACAGGAGGAAAACAAGAAGTAAACCTCATAGGAACCTGTGTTTAGTTTAAGGAAAATTTAGAAGTACAAGCAACTATCTTAAAAGTCTAATTTTTTAAAGGGCTGTAATAATCTGGGTAAGTCAGTACAAGTTTATGGCTAGGATCCTCATTAGAAAAACAGCAACTAACATCCTAAATGTTACCATTTTTTAAAAATAAAGTTGTACAGTGATTCAGGTTAAAAATCCAGCAAAACATTTTTAAATCAGCAGGTTACTCAGTACTACAGGCTCTGCTTGACTAGGACCAGTACCTGTGAAAACAAACAGCTTCCCACACAGCACCAGGCACCTGCTGCTTGGCTGAACATAGAAGTGTTGGCCAGTGCAGATTTTTTTAAAATATGCTGCAAGACCTTAAAAAAGGCACCTGAAATCTACTAAAAGCATACTAAATTTGGTCATTCAACACCAAGTAAAATTCTTCTGTAGACTGAACTAAGGCCACAGATCATCAATGACATTCACTAGAGAGCCTTAGGTATTGTAAGCTACTGCAGTGAGTTTTGAAAAAAATAAAGAAAAGAAAATCACTAAACTTCATCCCAGATGCATCTTTTCCAGTATTTGCATTAGTGTTGTGCAACCTTTTTAATTCTTTTAAATGCTGAGCACAAGGATTTAAGCATCACAAGGGAAAGATGAAATGAATAGGGTAGAAAAACAAGCTAATAGATAAGTTCCAGTTGCTCATACTAAGACCTTCCCCTCTACGTTGTATTTTGGAGGCTGAAGAATGGAGCTGTTCAGGAGCAGTTTGGGCAGAAATTCTGAAGGGATGCTTACAAAATTCTCATTGAAGGACCTCCCCAGAAACAACTTTTAACACTAATAAAACAGAAGACATGACTATTGAGCATAATGAAAAAGCAAGAGAGAGATGGTCAAAGTGGACGTTCAGATGGCTTTTCCCTATTTAGCTAAGATCTACCCCGTTCTCCGTTTCAGAGTAAGAAAATACTCCATGAATGCACCACATCAGTGCAAAAACAGGACTTGAATCTGCAACTGAAATAGCAAGAAATACTTCTCATGACAACCCAAAAAAAAGGTCATTGGGGAATACATTATCAAAACATTACTTGTTAATGCATATTTCTTTCCCAATTACTGTTAAAAATTCCCTGGTTGCCAGATGCAACAGAATCCTTACCAACTCCCCGGTGAAAGATCGCCAGAGTCCCATCTGCCAGTGCAACCAAGACTATTCCTTTGACATGTCTGGGGAAAAAGGAGGCACAACAACACCCTCTGTTAGACTGCTCTGCTCAGAAGGCACGTTTAAAGCTAGGTGTAAACGTTTGATATTTCAGCATGTTTTTTACAATCACATTATCGCCAGTGTTTTGATTTCTACAGTATAGCTCAAGAGAAGGGATGTAACAAGGGGTCAAAATCCAGTTCAGCGAGTTTGAAATATATCTGGCTACAATGCCTGAAGAAAACAGCAAAGATAGCAACCTATAACTGTTTTGTGTAGCTACAGCTCATCCTTTGGGCTATGTATTTCCAAGAGGTACAAGATTCCTTTTTATTTTCCTTACTCCTCAGAAGTTTTCCACTGTCCCTCAAAGAGCATTTATTTAGTTATTGCAAATGACATTCCCAGTATCTGAGGAGGTAATATAAAACTGCTTTGGAAAGTATTTTAACAGAAATTCATTATGATTTACATTACATTCTTTCAGGACTTACACAATACTGAGAATAGAATCTTTAAGTTTAATGGCATGAACACATTTCCTCCACTGGGCCACTGATGAATGAACATACAGGCTGCAAAGACAAATCAGAAGGGATTAAAAGCACTACCAGACAAAAACAACCACAAGCAAAACCCTTATAAACTGAAATCCACAATCAAAGGGAAAACAAGTTTTCATCTTCCACTGGAAATTATGTATACACTGAAAGGAAGAACTACATGAGCAGCAGAATGGCTTTTTCAGAGGCCTAAAACATTACAAACTCCCTTGTAGATCCATCTGCAGTAAAAATTACGATACATTTTTCTAGCATACTAAAATATTGAAAGTTATGGAATTAACAGACCATAACAATTTCTTTGACTACAAAAAACTGCCAGAACTTCTCTGCAGATGAAGCGTTATCAAACAAAAAAGGGCTTGTTAATCACCTAAACACTTCCTTTGAATTCTATAATGCCTAAAAATGCAGCAAAGCATTCAAGGTTTGGGCTCTCTTGAGATTATCCTGTGCTTAATCTTGACTTGAGACAGTTATCAGGCCTGTAGGCACAAGAAGTTTGAAGTAATTATTATAAATAATTATAACAAGATAAGCACTTCCTTACCATCCATTCTGTGCTCCAAGCCACATGGTCGGTAAAAGGCTACTCATTTTCTGTGCTTCTTCTCTCACCAGATCTTGCTCATTTGGCAGAACTGCAATATCCTTATATAACTCTGATTCAGTACTAGAAAAAAACACCAGTTAAAATACATTTAATGAAGCGCACAGATTACTCAGGCTATAACCCAGGTGTTTACTTCACTACTGAGAGTTCCTACACTGGCTTTTGAAGTACATGAGGTGTTTAAAAACACAGTAACCACATATGAAAATACAATATAGATGAAAACCTCAACAACCATTAATTTCTTCAAGTAAACATTTATGTTTACAAGGAAAACTAGGTTCCATTCAAGCCTATCAGTATTATTATCCTTGGGAAATGGCAGAAGAGACTCACAAAGCACAGTCTTGTACCAAGACTACTTATATAAACCTCAACACACTTAAGAAGAAAAAAAAAGTAGTCATTTTGTCTCCATGCTATGTTCCTACAAACATTATCTTTCTTTCTTTTTCAATACATTTGAAGAGGTATGAGGACTGAGGCTAGGTACTTAGGCTGATACACTGGAGATGCCACTGTTGTATGCTGCACTCCCAAGGGATCTGTAAAGACATGCTCTGTGTAGACTCCAGTTTGTGCAATATCAGCTGTGTCTTCTCCTGTCCCTGCATTGACTTCTGTTGCTTCTGTTGCCTCCTCTGCCGTTGGAATGGTCTCATCTACTGAATTATTTTCAGTTGCAATATCTATGAAACAAACAAATTTGAGAAATTTCTTACAACTGCAATCAAATTTGCTGTTGTTTAAAACAGTCAGAACTTGATACTTGAAACTGAAGTGAATAGCTGTTATATCCAGACAGTTACAATTTCCACATCAGAATCAAAAACATCACATTAGAAATGCCCAAATTTTAGCAGCCTGCACTGTATAAACAAATGTCAAATGCACTTTAAGTATCAATCCAGTGACTGATGGCTCAGACTGGCCAGTAAATTATTAACTAGGACAGCAGTGAACAAGCCCAACCACCACATATCCATTGACATCATACAGCTCTGCTGGGCATATGACAAAAAACACTATGAATGTCTATGAAATAATCAGTTTCACTTAAATCTCTGTTAAGACTTGACAAAATCCAAGGCATTTATTTTAGGCACTCTTTGGCAAGACCTGCATTTCAAAGATTACATTAAAATCTCTCTAGAGAAGGCACAAGAATTCTCTCAAAAGTACCTGCAAGAAGCAGCAGCCAATTCCCATCTCATGTCTCCTCCACCACTATTTCAGGTACAATTTACAGATTTACAGAGAGTTTATGTTATCACAGCTTACATGCTGTTCACTCAGTAGTTGCACTACTTACTTTCAGCTGCATCTCAAGGTGTTTGGCCAGCCCTGACATAGCTGCAGTGTTTATCACATACCTGACTGTTTCTCTGCCACAGGTGAGGCCCCATTGGTGTCATGGGCACCAGGAGCCCCTGTGAGACCCTCAGCAGTGCAGCCCACCACGGTGATGCCCCCCAGCAGGCTGTCAGTCTCAGCAGAGCTGTTGCTGGTCATACTGCCACACAGGGAGGACTTGTCCACTTGGCTGGAATCTGCTTCCTGAGACCCTTCTTCTCCTGCAGGGTAGTCTGTTTCCCTTGCCCCTGGAAGAGATTAACCTCAGAATAACATCATATCCTGAGCTGAAAGAGACCCACAAAGATCCTGGCCCTGCACAGACACCCAACAATCCTACCCTTTGTCTCAGAGCATTGTCCAAATGCTCCTGGAGCTCTGTCAGCCTTGGTGCCATGACCACTGCCCTGGGGAGCCCTTTTAGTGCCCCACCAACCCCTGGGGAAGAATCTTTTCCGATATCCAGCCTAAACCTCCCCTGACACAACTTCAGGCCATTCCCTTGGATCCTGTAATCGGGTGTTTTTCATAGGGATAAAGCTGAATCACTTCTCTATCTAATAACTAAGCTTCAAACTGAATGAGCTCTCCAGAGATTAAACATGTAGACAGCCCTTATCTAAAAGGTTAGTTTAACATGATCAGCAAACATGGAAGATGATGTCACAAAGTTCACAAAAGCTCACAAAACAAAAAACAAGCTCGACATATGCTGCACTACAATGTCATTCACTGTATTTGAATCTGCAGTTTTCCAAATAGGCTATTTCTATTTTAATTATATCTTTCTCTAAAATGAGATTTCATAACACAAGTGCATGTACAAAAGGGCACTTATCTACATCTTTATGAAGAATTTAGGTGCAATAGATCCTTTGTTCTGGAAGAAAAAACATTTTTCTCATGTCCAATCCTCTTATACTTTCAAGACTTAAAATATACTCAAATGCAACAAGGATTCCCTCTGCAGGGAGCTCCAAGACTTGCTGCTTATCTCCAAGAGGCTGAAGAAGTCAAAAAAGCAACCAACATATTATTCTTATTGTGATGTTCACAATTCCATGAAATATTGACACTGTGACACAGTTTATAGCACATCTAAAAAAATAGTTCCCTTGGCTGCTGATATCTCTAACTTTCAGTTAATTTAGGTCAACAGCCAAGTAAAGGGTGAAACAGTAGGGTAGAAATACAATAGTTTAATGTACAACTAAGCACCTTCTTATTGCAATGTTAGAGTAACTTTTTATCACACTAAGTAACAAATGTGTGGGTTTTCATTGCATAAGAAAAGCTGAATAAGAATCTGTTAAAAAAAAGCAGGAGCTGAACCAGCCCAAATGTTTACCTGGCACACTGGCAATACAAAGCACATGAGAATTGCAAACAATGAAACTGTCCAGAATATTCCCTGGTTGGTTTGCATCAATAATGATAACTTTTGTAGCAGAATGGGTGCTAGTACAGATCCACACTAGACTGGATAATTCTTCCTGGTGTTTCAGTTCCTTCTGCTGATCCTGAAGGAGAACAAAGGCAGAAATGAACAACAGAAAGGGGGACTAGAATAGAATTATTACCTTTGATCTTTTATGGTCTTACATTTTCACCTACATTAATACACATAAATATGTGGGAAGTTAAATATCTTCTATGCCATTGTAAAACTACACATAGTTACTTGTTCTTTATGTATCTGAAATATAAAGCTCCTTCATATTTCCTACTTCAGAAGGAGCATTTATTTATTACTCTACAGTTACACAGTTATATAATTTATTAAATGTGCCTTGCAGTGTCCTTACCTTGAGCTCCTGGTCTAGTTTATCTAAGCTACTCTGGGATCCTGTTTGCTGCTTGTTGCCATCTGCATCCACACCAGTCACATCATTGTAGAACACACTGGCACCAACCACAGAGCCTCCATCTCGTGTCTTCCCTCCTGACAGGTTCACCCCTACAGCACACCACAGCTTGGGAGAAAAAGAAATGTTTCACTTGAATCTCAAACTAAAAAAAAGAGACACAACATTGTTAAATATGCTAAGTGATATCGACCTTATTATATATCCGAAGTCCATTTTAAGTTATTAATTACACTTAAAGTCATGTACATTTTACTGAGATATAAATTCTTCTTCACTATGTTTTAAAAAGAAACAACTTAATTCGAGAAATAATGTAACTGAGTCCAAAACAGAAATATTCAAGCTATAGTTTGACCAAGTCTCTTATCATCACTGGAAACATCCTACCTTCATAGAGGTATCCTTCTCATCCAAAGGTCTCAGGTAAACAGGTACAGGCAAGTTCTTCATCTTATTTTCACCCTGTCCACCATTTGCCACCTAGGTAAAAAACAAACAAACTGGAGAAGATTTACCTTTAACAGAGGTTTACAATCTTTGGAATCAGTTGCTCAGAATTTATTAAACACAATTAAGAGTTTTGCATTGTTGTTTCCTTTAGAAAGATTCTTTAATGCTAAGTTCAACCAAAAAAAGCTGAAATCACTCAAACACAAGCTGTGAAATCATACCTTACTCAAATGTGACAAACATGAAGCTGTTACCATTACACTTGAAAACATCATACCTGTTTGTACTTCTGAGGTAGACTCCAGCCAAAAGCCTGCACTCTGCCATCCTCTTTCTGGACATGAGCTTTCACCTGGCGGTACTGCTCCCTCTTCTGCTCCCGGCGTGAGGCTAAACTGGCTTCAGTTCTGGGCAAGAATCAGGATTGAGGAACTTCTTACTTATGCTCTTTAGAATCTCTTGTGCAATGGGACTTGCTGTTAAACTCAATAACCAAGATCACTGTGGAAGCACTGGGTTACCAAGGATTTCCCTAGTTTTTTTCACCTATCAAAACACCAGGTTTCCCGTGGCCTATTTTTAAGGGACTGGGAAAAAACAGACAAAACCAGAAAGTCTATTGCCAGCATCCTTAAAAGAAATTAACCTGAGTTGTGTACCTCTATGAGGAACTTTAAAAGTTCTAACTCACAAGGATGTATTGCTAAAACAAAGCACAGGAGAGAAAAATCATTACACATTCTTGTTAGCCTGACTCTTTAGTGAACCTTAAGTACCTGTATAGTTATTGCCTAGCTACAACATTTGCATATAAAGGTGTACCAAGTGCTGCCTCCTGTGCCTAAATGCACGTTTTTGAAAGACAGCGGTATTTACCAAGTAGAATATTTCAGTTAGGGGCTCAAAGTATTCACCCACTGCTGCACATTTCACTCTGCACTATCTTGATTCTTTATGAATCAACACTCACTTCAGGAGAACATTATACTTCACTTAGGAGCATGCTAGTAATCTCAGAGGACTAAAAGAGTAAACACTTGATAGAGCATATCTACTAGTATAAAATCAAGATGTCTTACTCTTCACTGAGGAATTCAAAGGCTTTAGATTTGTCACTGGGTAATTGAGATAAGGTGCTGCTTCTTTTCTTGACTGATGGAGTAATGTGCGAGGTTGGAGCATTATATTTAACATTGACAGGAGGTTCTGGTTTCTTTGCTGTATTGCTGGATGAACTGAAGAGCCTGCTAAAACTAGAAGAGAAAAACACAAGAGTCAAGATTTGTCAGATATATCCAAATTTGACTATGCAGGCAAAACACAGCATATGCCAGCCTGCTCAAAACAGTTAAAGTAAGAAACTGGAGCCCAAGATAGCAGCAGCCACCACACACTCAGCAACACTCTCAAAGCACAAAAACTCAGGTCTGTAGGAAAAATTCTTAAAGGATTATTAACCCATTTATCACATTCAATGGGAACTTCATCTTGAATTAACATCTACAGGGAACCAACAAAATTAGGATGTGAACATCACACCTGGAAGACAGTTCTATGAAGGACATTAGTTCATGCAAACATTTTAAAAACCCCACTATTTTCTACACAACCAGATAAAACAGTTATCAGCAAATCACAACATCAAAAGGATTATTTGACAAGTATCTTGTTGTGAAAAACACTGGTTTAAAGAGCTTGAAGTCAGCAAGGAGAATGCAATAATCAGTAAGTTGTACTTCAGAGAGGGAAAAGAAGCTGAAATAAACACAATCCACACATGCTATTCAGGTTTCTACTTTTCATCATAAAAATGAATCCAGAAAAAATGTTCAGAACAAGAATCCTAGTGCATATTCAGCTAGGAAAAAAATTCCAGCACTTTGGCATTTAACTTCACAAAGTGCACAGCCACTCACTACATGCTCACTACAATACATTTTGTCTTCCAGACCAGTCTTACCGAGTAGGCATGCTGGACAACAAGAGGAGAAGGGTTAAGATATCTTCATCTGCCAAATAACAATTAGCTAACATACACAAATGTGCCAGCTAATTGGTTAGGGTCTTCATTTATTTCTGCCAGTGAGTTGTGTTTCTATACTTACAATTGCCAAATGCTTGATCTTTTCTTCTCTTGCATGGCTGGATTTTCTCTGGATGCTCTACAAGAAATGAATTCCAAATTTACTGAATAAGCAACAACTAAAAAAGGAAAACTAATGAAACAGTGTGTAACTTATTTTTTAAAAAAGGATAACATCTTGAAAATAACAAAGCCTGTTTTTTCACACTATTCTTTACTGATTGGAGCACAGTACTGAAATTCCCACCAGAGGTAATAAACTTACATAATAAACTTCATCCACATTGCTTTGCATCCCAAACAAACTGGCAACTTTTCAGACAGAAGAGACAAGTTTGCATAACACTTTGTAATGAAAAGAGCTCAAAGAAAGCAGCAAACCATTTTAAATTATTCTGCCCCCTATTTAATATTTTAACCATTGCTTTTTGTTTTAAAGCCTATTAATCTTCAATACATCAGTAAATAATTGATGAGTGTTCCCATAGCCATAGATAAGAGATAGGAGAGGATTTCTACAGCAGACAATAGCTACAGAAGAACAAGCCATGGCTGTTGGGAATGTGCATTTTTCCTCCCACAGGGTAACAGGCACGAGGACAATGGGAACAATTACATGGCACTGCTGTCCATGGCCAGCAGGCAGCACCACAGCCCTGGTACCTGTGGTCAGGGACAAGGATGAGCTGGGCTGAGGTCTGAGGTAGAATACTTCAGTTTTTAAACCATACCTTCCAAACAACTGAATATTCAGGATGCAAATGAGACCAAATCATCATCTTTATAGCTTATATTTAACACACCTTACACAACTTTAAACTGTTTTGTCCTGAACAACCCAAGTCTTTCCAAAGGAATTATGCAGTCTGAAAACAACATTATCCCTATTTTGACATCACAAGGTATGTGTACACACAGAGTAATTTTTACTGCCCACCAGATTAATGTTATTTACAATTACCAACTTTTATAACTGCTCTGAAATAAGCATCCCTTGAAAAAAAGTGTGTATTTCACATTCTATGAATAATGTGAGGTCTCACCAAGAACCATTCTGAAAAATTACATGCCCATAACTTAAAAACAGTGATCCTCATAGGCATGAGGAAAACAAGCAGAAGGCAATGAACCTGCTGACCAGATTACTCAGCAGCTAAAAATCACAAGGAGCTCTGTCAAAGATTCTGTAAGAGCCTTCTCACCTTATCATCTCAGTCCATCGGACAGCCTCCTGCAGCTCCATCAGCCTCTCCTTGTACTGGTTCCTCTCCATCAGCACTCGGGCCATTTCCACACGTGTGAAGCGTTTCCGCTGCGCCGTGGGGACATCGCTCTGGGCACACAAGTTAGCAAACGTGGCAGAGACACAGGAGCACCACAGGGCCCTTCAGAGCCACCCTCTGCCTCCTGCTAACAGCCAGGCCAGGGCACAGCTCCAGATTTCAAATAGTTTGGGGCTTTGGAATTCTGGGGTTTACCTTCCTCCCCTCCCGTCCTTTGTATGCAATACAATGTGAATGAAAACAACTCTTAAAAAAAAAATTGATAATAGTGGGCAGAGAGCAAAGTAAGCAAACTAACCACTGTCAGTTTAAGTTTACTTGTGCTCTTTAGATTTTCTGTCATTTCTATACAGGGAGGAACTTCACCATTACTTATTAAGCAGTGAGTTTTAGTAGCACTCACTAAACACACGAACTTCTAATGTACCATTGAATTACTCACACACAAAACCATACATATACACCTACATCATCATCCTCTTTAGCCTTCTGTCTTGCTTCCTCTGCTTCTGCACGAGCTCTAAATACAAAATAAAAACAGCTGCAATAAATACCACTGTAGAATTTTCCTTCTTTTCCTTTTTTACAACCACGGAATTAAACTTACTTTCTCAGCTCTTCTTCCAGTTCTTTATTCTTCTCTTCAAGCTTTTGTTTTGCTTGTTTTACAGCCTCTAATTCACCTTGTAGTACATCCTTTTCACAGGTCAATTCATCCACCTTTGCTATTAAATCATTCTTCACTACATTCAGTGCATTTCTACACAAACATTGAAAACATACAGTTATAAGGATGACCATGGTCTCACACTTCAGCTTCAGCCTGGTTTAATTTCTGAAGAGCTACACATTTCTTACACAGAGCTGCTGTAAAAAGATACAGCTTTCTTAGAGGTCAAACCATCTCCCCCCATATCTCCAACATTCAAACACATTCACATTCTGTCTATTAGAAAAAAAAGTACTCATAAATCAGTTTGCTTAGAATAAATTCCTCAACAGTGTTCCAGTGCATTTGCCTCTGCACTTAAAGCTGTATTTCTGACAGGGAGTTGATCTCATCAGGACATAGCAGTGCATTTCTTAGAGCCTTACAAGGATAAAAGCAGATTTTGCTTATTAGGGCCTTAATTTCTAGAAGACCAAATCAGACAAATATACCTATAAATTTAAAATAGTCACACCCCCACTACTCTTAGAACTGAAAGCACATTTGTATCTTTTCAATTCTGTATCAGGATATTAAAGACATGATGAAAAAACAGGAAGTCAGTATTTTTTACATAAACATTCTCACTTACTTTGTCTCCAGCAGCTGCGTGTTTTCCAAAATAAGGTTTTCAACCTCACGCCCCATTCCTTTCCAAAGGAAACAAACACATGAAATTAGCAAATAAAATGGATGTTTTTACAAAACTTATGTTCTGTCATTGTCTAAAGTCAACTGAATTTTAAGTATGACAAACTTGTCAGAAGAACTGTGAGCTATATGAAGTTTCAGAACCAACCCACCTTCTACAATTAGCTTTTTCCCCCACCTTCTCCCAGTCTGACTTCAATTAAAGCCCAAAGACATCCTTAACTAAGCACAGGCCAGTGCTGCTACTCTGTATATTTAGAAGATGTTAGGGTACTAAGTAAAAAACCAAACACAGCATATGTTGCAGAAGTATTACACCACAAAAAGTTAAGTTTAAAATGCTCAACTGTCTTTTACACGTTATATGCCAAAGTGTATCAGTTACAGATACAAGATATGCTGAATAAAGTTCAGATTGTGAAAGCCCTGCAGATTTCCCCAGAGCAAATGATACCTTACCAAAGAAATTATGTTCTTTAAAGCCCATGCATTCCATGTAGAGCAAAAACAAGAACAAGAAACATTTCATGTGAGATGTAGTATGAGCGAGGAGAAATAAAAGATTTAGAAAATAAGAGTGAATTAAAACAGAGCCACCACCAAAAATCTGAAGTGGGATGTGATGTGATTAGAAGCAGGATTTGTATAGAAGACTGATGTTGAAGAATTTATGTTTGTCACAACCATTTCCATTAGTTAAACCTCTTATAAAAATCAGTAGCTTAATATAAGTCTCTCATTTTCTGTGAAATAATTTAGAAGCACAGTCCTTGGAAGAAATGCTAATCCATTCAGAAGTTTCCAATTAATATGCTATTATGGAAAAAAGTGAACATAACTTTTCAAGTAACTACTTCAGTGTTACTTAAATTTCTGGAAGTCAATTTCTCATACCTAAAATAATTTTTTGCATACCTAAAATAATTTTCAGAATTTTAAAAAAGTAATTTCAGGAGAGAATAATTATTTTGCATCTTGCACAGCAAAATAATTATGACACAGATAACAGCAGAAATTATGTTAATTCAAGATTAACATAATGAATGAAAAAGGTATCTTAATGGTGGAGGCCTTTTAAAATACTTTAGGAACACAATCTTCTAAGCAACTTTGGCAGCAGAAGACTTTAAAGGTATTTGGATAATAAAGAAAAAAATCTATATATAAATACACATGCAAGTCAAAGTTCTCTCTTTTGACATTTCCCTCTCTGGGTTTTGGATTAAGAGTGAACGACATTTACTGAAGTAACTTAGATCAGCCATGGTAATTTATCAATATCTGGAGAAATGCTCTGTACTACAGCCATCAAGAGATATTATTCAAGTTGCTATTGCTTTTTTAACATTTTCAGTATTCACAGATAAAAGTATGTAGGATCATGTCCAACAGGTCTCAGTATATTTTGTAATGCAAGAACAAAAAATAGAAAGCCAGAGTACAACGGCAACAAAAAAAAAAAGTAACCAAGCTGGGGGAAAAATGCAGAGAACGTATTTATGAGAGCAGCAGCCAAGAATGCCTAACTGGAGAAGCAACAGACTTCAAAGATTTTTTTGAAAAAAGAAGCATACACACCAGAATATTCCCCTGGGTATGCAGCCCAAGAGAAAACAGATTAGAGAATCCCAATTAACTATTTTTACACAACTCTATACTGAAGTTTAATTCTCACTTAGAACAGGTCTAAATGCTTCAAACACACAGATTATCCTGGATGCAGGCGTGACCTTTCAGGTTTTGGACTACGGCTGTCCTCAAAGTGAAATCACAATTCTAAAGTAAAATTTACAGACCAACACATTCTGCATAACAAATGCAAGTATAACCCTAGGCTTAGTTTGCACACTCTGGTGCTTCCAGCAATAGATTTACAGAAAACAGTAATAACTCACAAACCTTAAATAAGTTATACTAAAAAGTATATTATTTTTTTGCCCATGAGGAACAAAGCATTTAGAATGAGGACATCCGCACGATAGTCTGATTTCTTTAATCAATTTATCCCAGCTAAGGGATGGATGTTGCTCCATGTTAATAATTCTCCAGTATCTGTATTTTTGCATGCAGAATGTGTGATTAGTTGTCCCTGTGAGAATGGAATGACATCCAAGAGTTTTGGATGGAGTATGCTGCAGTAAGGATGTGGAGAGCCTCACCGCTCAGAGTGACAACAAAGAAAAACCATGGGACATAGGTCCATTACTCCTAGTGAGTAATACCTGCAGAAATGTCACTTGTTTGATATAAAATAAGTTTCTGGAGGAACACTGAAGACTGCACAAAGGAGTTTTAACAGTCCCAACAATCTGTATTTTTGCAGGGTCGGAGGACAGAAGCAAACAAGCTGCTGATTGTCTGCACACAACCCATTTCAAAAGCACCTAAGAGTGACATCTGTATTTTATACATTCCATAGTACCAGCTTTCATTATTTCAAAATGAGGCCTGAACAATTATACAGCAAAAAATATCCTGCTATATTGTTTATAGTAAAATTACTCTTCTGATGACCTTTTTGATCTTGGTCAACTCAAAACTCAAGTTTTTTTCAGTCAGCACAGAAGTAAGCAAGCTGCTTAGGGGAAGGAGAAATGTGGGTTTCCCCTCCCCTATCAATTAACAGTTTGATTCTCAAATTACCACCATTTCACTAGCTGCAATTCTCTTTCAAAAATCCCTAAGGAGGTGATAAAGCCAGGCCACTACAGATTAGGCACGACCTGAATAAAACTACCTAAAACTAGTTCAAGACAAAAATCCTTCCTAAGGTAGGATAAAAATCCTTATGTAACAGAACATACAGGGAGAAATGGAGAATAGTGTAGGAAGTGCCCCTAAAGGTTAAGATTGTTATATAGAGAGCAAGAAACACTTTATTCCATTTTGCATTCCAATGACTACCTTAGGATGCTACTCAAACAATTTTTATGCAAATGAAGCATAACAACCTAACAAATCCAGCAAAAATAATTACGCACTTCCTAAAAAGAAAAATTGCTGTATACAGCATCTTTCTTACCCAGTAAATCTGCACCTTCATCCACATCTCCAATTAGGCCAGAACCAGCAGATGACAGCTCTTCAAAGAGTGACTCCGTGTTACGGTCAAATGCTTTGTTCTTGATGCCTTTGGTGGGAGTGCTGGGCAGAGAATTAAACAAGACATAAAAAGCAGGGAGATAACACTGCCAAAGAAAAGCTTTCTCTGTACTTTTTACCAGTAGTTCATTTGTTGCCTCAAACAAACCCCACAAGCTTTCAGTTGCCTTACAAATTCTAGATTCTATTTCCAAATACTGCTTTGCCAGTAATATCCTGAAGTTGAAGCAGTTGCTGATACTGAGCTGGACAGGATTTTAATAAATTAAAGCATATCAAGTTTTGGCCTATAGAAATTCAGTTGTGTCAGGATTTAGCCCAAATGCCTGAAGAACAGACAGCTCAGCTAAATGGGAAGTCGTTTAATATAACAAGAATGCAAGAGAACTGAATAGTAGGAGGTCAAAATATTCCTCTGGTCAGAGAAGGGGCTCCTTTTACATAAAGCTCTTACACCCTTAAGATTCACCATGCAGGGTAATTTTATCCTTCTCATCAGAAGAATGAAACAAAGACAAGGAAAATTAAAATTCCCATACACAGCATCTTTAAATAACCTTCTAAAATTTGTCTTCTCCCTCAAATCACAACACACAACTTACCTGGAACCCTTATATCCGCTGAGATCTTTATCCATATCCAACTCTGGGGTTGACTCAATGATTGCCTGAACTTCAGATTTTTCTTCATTTCCCCCTGGGGCAAAGCAAGTAGTACATGCCCATAAACAAAATCATCATGACATATTTACTACATGTAGTAGTTCTTAATCACCAACTTTGTGCCTTTTCTACTGCCAAAGAAATGTCATAAATAATTTTGATTCTGAAGAAGAAAGGACTAAAGTCACCAATAAACAACAGACTTATCTCTGACTGATATTCTGTACTCCTTAAAATACTGAGTAAAAACCCCTTTCTCATTTGTGGCACAACAAAAGATAACTATTAAGTGATCAAATATGAGGTCCACAGTAACCCTACATTAAGAAGTTAAAGCAGCTCACCAGTGCACACATTTCTTGTCTCTTGAGCTGCCTGTACTTCAATATTCTTGCTTACATCCAGCTTCTCATTCAACATCTCTGTGTCCTTTGCAAGCCCTTCAACATTTTCTTTTTGAGGGGTTTCAGCAGGCAGCACAGGAACATCTGAAGCAGCTGTGGATGCTGGAGTAGTGCATTTGGAGTCTGCTTGACTAACATCAGAGAGCTCATCCTAGAATTGCACCATTACCAGGAAAAAATGAACACAAAGTGTTATTAGAAAAGTTGGGCATATAAACTAAGGAAAAGGCAACAAAATCACTGTATTTTATTGAAAATTATGGAAATGCAAAGGCAGATGAATAAAAGAATATTTTAAGCCAGTAGAGTCCTCTTTAGCCTATGGCTGTTTCACTCTTATTAAGGCAGTTATTGCTACATAAAAATGCCTTTATTTTTAATAGTAATGTTTGATCTCAGCTGATAATTCTAGTCACTACTTTTCTGTGAATTCTTCCAGAAAACAAGCAGCATTTGCATTCTAAGAGTCCTTCTAGCTGCACAATGAACTGCTTCATCTTCCCAAAGCTATTATAAAATCAGTGGTTCAGAATATATATGGTATACCTTAAAAAACAGCCACCAAAGCACTGATGCAAACATGAATTTCACTGATATAAAACTGTCCTAATTCATAGAATCATAATTACAGAATTGTTTGGGTTGGGAGGGACCTTAAAGATCATTTTGTTCCAACCCCCTGCTGTGAACCCCCTGCTGTGAACCTCCCATTGGGTTGGGAGGGACCTTAAAGATCATTTTGTTCCAACCCCCTGCTGTGAACAGGACACTTTCCACTAGACCAGGTTGCTCCACGCCCTGTCCAACCTGGCCTTGAACACTTCCATATTTGCAACCACTTCACTCAGGTTTTATGAGTGCACTTTCCAGTGTGAATTGTGAGAGCTGGCTGACACTGGGAATGAGACATGGAACAGTGGTAACTACTTGTCCAGTTAGATTGCAGATCAACCAAGGAACATCAGTAAACAGCACATCCTCAGAAACTGATTCCTGGCAACAATTTACAGTGACACTGTGTCAAGACCCATAAGTAGGGCATTAATTATGGACTTGATCCAGCTGCTGGACCCCAGATTGGGACCATCACTCAGACAGAGCTGCATCAGGCACTGGGTGGGAGGACAGAGTGGATTGTGTGTGACACAACCAGAGGCCACTACCTGAATATACCAACAGCCCTTTTTCAGCTCTTCTATCATCTCTTTCATTCACATTTTACTGCCCATTCATGCCCAGACCCACATCAGATGTCTGATCTATGACTTAAACAGCAGATGACAGCGAACAACAGGTCACTGAAGAGAGGAAAACAAGTCTGCCTATTTAGGCCAATAGTTTCTAGCACACACCATTAAAGGAATCTTGTTGGGGAAAATAAAGATGAAACTTGAGGCTGCTGTGTGAAAAATGAAGGCAGGATGGTAACTTTTTATCAAAAGTTCTTGTAGGGTTTGTTTGGGAATCAAAGGTGAAAGCAAGGCTCCTGGACCAGTCTGTGACATTTTTTACAGAGAATGTGACTGAACTCGTCAAGAACAAAACAGGTTTAGATTCTGAAAAGCACAAATTCACTGCTTGCCTTTTTGAGGAATAAATCAAACTGAATTTTAAGATTATTTAAAAAAAACACAGAGGAGACCTATGGAAATACACAAAACAGAGTATTTTAGACCTTATTAGCATAAAAGATTTGATAAACGAAATGCCTTGGCAAAAGCAAACGGAACTCTGAGATTGAATCAAGATTGCAAGAAGATCCAATCAGACAGTTTTCTGGGAAACTTCATTAACTCTGCAAGCAAGGAATGCTGTAATATGCATAAGTTTGTGTATTTGATTTTTACCTAATCTTTGTAGTAAACATTGCTAGTCTCCTGAAACAGTATATAAGTCTTGTAAGTTCCCAATAAAATGGGATTCTGAGGACCATTCAGTCTCCCCGTCTCTCTCCATCACCAACAGGGACCTGCATGTGGATGTAACTGTCTCACTTGTACTTAGCATAAGATTACTATGAATTCTAACTTACAGATTTCTCCTTTTGGAACTTTGTAAGGCAAAACTTTTATCTGTGTGGGGACAGGGAGCAAAGCATACATTTATGTATATCAGCATAAATGTAAAGCTTTTATCCTATAGGAACATCTCCACAATGAATTTGCAAGCCCTAGAAACAAGAATACAGCATTAATGCTTATCAATTACTGACAGTTCTCATTGTTTTATAGCAAATTGCAGAATAACCAATTATTAATATTTGATTTTCTGTCAAAAGTATCAGAAATACAGACACTTCTAAAGGAATAAAAGAGAAGAAAAAAACACTCTGCAATTTACCCAATTGCCTTTTGAATGGGTGAAGCTGAGGCACTGGCTAATGGTTCATACTTGAGTGAGCAGATACAGAAGGGAGGAAGTGGTGCCCCTTACCAAGGGCATCCAGAGCTCACACAAACGAGGAATGAAACGTCAGCAGAGCTGCTGGCTCTCTTTAAACATTTCTACCTCTTTGTATTCCAAAAGCATCCACTAACTGATGCAGCACAAACTGATCACTTTCTCACACAAAGCTCAAGGAAAATAGTTTGATAGCACAAGAGAAAACAGGGAACAGAATGGTCCTTTCCTTACAGGAATTTCAAGTCACCCCATGTATTCTATATTTCTGACTATTATCTATGGTATTTTTTTTAGCTTACTCCTGGAAACCACACAGATTAAACCATTATAAATATTTGTTCTAGAACTAAAGAAAAGCAAAAGCAATTTCATTAAGTGACACTGAATTAATCAGAATATCTCAAAGACTAAATATTTCAAAGTCAGTGCCATGTTGACTTATCAAAATTGACTTTTTTCATCATGTTGCCAAAAAACTTTTCCTGAAAAAAAGAGAAAATAATCTAAAAATTCAATAATTAAATCTGAAGGAATAACTCCTCTGCAATGCTGTGCAGGAATGAGTAGAAAAGAATGGCTGGTACATAATTGTGTGTCATCTTACAATGATATCCAGCAATGTCACTATCACACAAGCTACAGAATACCTGGATTTTTTTCAACTCTACCACCTCGTCTTTGTGATAGTTTTGGAGGAAACACTGACCATTAATGAAACGTTCAGGCATTCATGGAAAATAGATGCTAGAAAGCAGAAGAATCATGTCTGTGCCTTGTACTGGATGTTTAAAATATTCAGACGAAAAGTATTAGAGAAAGAAGTTTCAAATGCTGTTTTTGACTTCAATATATGTTATTCAACAGGTTCACTTCAGAAGTACTTTACATTCACAGCTACAAAGTAAAGATGTTGCTTTGGACTCAAGGAACTTATTCTGAATAAACAGATTTGAATAACTACAGTTTGTGCTATTTTGTGAATTCTCATTTTAGCAGTCCATTATTTTTAGAAGAATTACCTAAGAAGCCTACTTTGACAATATGCACTGACAATTTTCTGAGGGGAAAGATGGAATCAGAAGCTTCCCTTTCCACCTCATCTCCACCTACTCCTACTTATAACTTGTATTTATTGTACATAAGTTATATTTCAGTCAGCTTTCCTAAAATCCACCAATTTACTGATGTTAATAGCATAAGACAAAGGGAATTGGACATATTTAAGATCCAACCTCCTGACCAGCACCCTTTTTGAGTGACAAATTTTTAGAAGCAAACTCACACTGTCACTTTGATATCCCTATAACTAAGTACTACTTACTCTTCCCATTATCTTCTTATGACCTCCATGATAAACAAATGGATTCCTATTACCTCCAAATAGTTTTTGTAGTTCTGATCAGTTAATATTCCCCTACTAGGCAGGTATTAAGTTCATGTAAGAGGTAACTCCTCTCAGCTGTATGCCTTTCCAGAAATAACAGTACATTCCAATAAACCTCATCAAGAAATATATATTGGGAGGATTTACACATTCTGGAGCTCTTCACCCTGCAGATCCTCCTCCTGCTGTGCTGTGAGTGCACTCTAGACTGCCAGACTTATCGCACTCCAACACCACTCCCCCATTCCTCCACTCCTGCAGATTGTTCTATTCCACCCTCTCACAGCTGGAACATAGAATTGCAGGAATTATAGCCAAGCTACAAGTAAGGGAAATCATGATCACAGACTAATTTAGGAAAGTTAGGTCATTCTCAGCCCTGTGGTCTACCTGCATCATACACCTGGTAGAAGGCAGAGGCTGCATGAAGAGCACTGCCCATGTAGTAACCAAAGCTTTCCTTCTAAAGCAGCATTAATAAAGCTAATTCGATTGTTTCCACTACCTAGTAACATATCTAGTGTGGAAAAACAAGTTGGAACCTTTGCAAAGGGTCCTTAGAAAGAAAGAAAAGACCCACTACTGAGAATAAGAGGAGAACTAACCTGTATTATCAATCATTTGGAAAATGCCCCCAAAACTTTTTTTCTTGTACTAAGAAAGTTCCCTCAAAGCTCACTGCAGTAACCAATGCACTTGGCTTATACAGAGATGTTTTAGGGGTCTACCTCCTCTTTTAATTTGGTGTTTTTTGTTTTTTTCCATCCTCCCAAAGATCAACCAACTGTTATGGGAGTTTTTCCTGCCAAACAAGGCAGCTGGGCTGCACTCACCTTGAGGCTGGTGTGGGACCGTGGCTGGCTCAGCTCGTGGAATTTCCAGTGCTCTGCTGCAGGAGTTTCTGCCGCCTCCCTCTGAGCCTCGGGCGTGAGGAGAGCATCTCCAGCAGGTAATGGGAAAATGCCCAGGGATATCGGACGCTCCTTCCTGTTGGAAAGACAGGCA
The DNA here is from genome assembly GCA_013396995.1 of Dicaeum eximium. Classification (NCBI taxonomy): domain Eukaryota; kingdom Metazoa; phylum Chordata; class Aves; order Passeriformes; family Dicaeidae; genus Dicaeum; species Dicaeum eximium. Next base: position 172,326 of record VWZP01000482.1, read on the forward strand.
GGGTTCATCAACCATCTCAGATGTCCCACAGTTTATTTTCCTGCAGGTCTCTGAGATCAGCAGTGAAGTGGTGGAATTCCAGGTTCAAACATCCAGATGCTGCTCCATTAAATGTGCAGTGCAGCACACCCAGACTATGCCACAACACCCAAAAATTCCTCATTTCACTATTGCCAAGTCAATTCCATGCCTTAAAATAGCAGTTATTGATTTACACTACAGCTAATGTGTAGCAAACAAACGAAACACCTGTTCAACAGAAGTATAAGACAGAAGTGTTTCCTTACTTCAGACTGAAAATAGTTTTCAGCAGCCACTATTAAAAATACCATTTTGCACCTTTTTCGCCAAGATATAACCACAATTTCTACAACAGCAAACAGCTAAATCATCAACTGAAGCATTTGCAAAATTGTAAACAGTAAGCCTCAAGCAACTCTTCTCAGATCATTGGGTATTTTGTTCCTGAAGATCACAGAAGTTACATGGATTTGTGTAAGAGAAAAGAACTGGGTCAGGGAATTACCAGTGTTACAACTGGCTCAGCTAAAAATTGTGTGGTTTTACCCAAGATCAGTTCAACACTCTACTTCACCCTAAAGCTGCACAAAAGCTTGTGCCAGCAAAGCAAATTATTTCATCCAAATTTTCACTTCTTCACTCTTTCTACTTCCCTATGGCAAACAGCATTTGGAAATTCCAAAGGTTTATGTAGTAACCCTCAAAAGAAACAAAAAATCCCCAGGTCAGTAGTGTGCTCAGTGAACAAAAGGATTCATTCATTCTTCCTGCTAGCGAGAGACAAAACCATTGTGTGCAATGCCATTCATAGGATACTGTGGCCAGCCCTGAAAAGGAAAAATATCAGCCAGGCCTAGAACTGAGTTAAGTAAAGTGTTTGTTCAGGCAGAACAGTGTAATGCAGAAAAAAAGGACTGTAATCAACTAGCACAGCTTTAAGTATAGTAGACAGAGAAGATAAGTGTGCACAAGTGATTGCACAGATTTCACATTTTAGCATTATAAAAATGCTAAAGCCAAGACACAACCACATGTGCTTTCCTTCACAAAGCCCTTCACAAATTAAACATAACCTAGGTAGAATTAGTATCTGCATACAAAATACATGCAAATATATGGCAGAGAGTGCTGAAAATCAAAAGCGAAGCATTTTTGGATATATTTTTGATTTTGTTTATTGACTTTGAAGAAAAGTTAGTGAAAAAGGGATCTTATTTACCAACTAATCAGTAAACTTCCTTTGGTAAATTTTACATTGTCAAAATCACAATGTTCAAACAGCAAACAATTCGAATTGGCATGAACCTTTCCAGTCCAGGTGAACAAAGATGCTCCTTGTCACAAAAACCTTTGCAATGAATTATCACATTGGAGCTATCTTGGCCTTTCAGAAATACTATTCCCAATTAAGTCATTAATTGTGAAGTAGTTTAGCACAACAAAGCAGGCAGCAAAGCAAGTAAGGCAAAATCGGTCTGGGTTACAAAATTCAAAACATCAGATAATGTTGCAGCATCTGCAACTGCTGGAATGAGAAACTCCACAGTGGATTCCAAGGATTCCCACTACTGTAACAGGTCCTGCTTTGCTTTCCATTGGGGAACAAAAGACAGGCCAGAGAAGCAGAGATTATGTCAAAAGAGGGGCTGAGACCATGTCAGTGGGTAAGAAGTGCAAGAACAAAAAGGAGGAAGAAAAGCTGCCCTTCAGTGGCTGATAGAGCTGCATTGTGAGGGGCCTGGCCTTAGGCAGAGGGTCCAGCACATTTCCTTATTGCAGGAGACACCACAAAGCTGAGCTGCTGTGCAATCCTCAAAAGAGAGCGTATTAAATGGGTACCAAAGCAGTTCACACCTGGCATCGCTTTTTTTTCCGTATTAGTTTCAAAAAAATTTTATAATAAACATATTTTGATGTGTTAGAACAGAGGTCAGGTGCATTGCAAGGCTGTACAGTAAATGAGGTTTGCAAAAGAGGCTAATTTTGAAATGAAGCTTATTATGTGAATGTCTGCATTAAAAGAAATTATTCAATAAGACTGAAGCAATTTGAATTTATTTCACTGCTTGTTGAGCAGAAGCAAAGAACCTCTTCTGCTCTCCCAGTGCCCAAAAAAATATTTCAAAAGGGCACAGTGAGCAGAATGGAAACACGTATTTTAAAAGCCTAAACTAATATTTTGAAGTGATGCACTGAAGCATTTACAGGAACCTTTAGGAACTTTTAGATGCTCAGTTCTAAGATCTGACTAGTGTTAAAAAACGGAAAAAATTCTTCTATAATTACATTCCTTCATCCTATATTTTTAATCTCTTTTTTAAAATTAATAAAGACAAAGACAGTGAATTCTAATTCATGTAATTCCTAAAGCAAATTAGAAGGGCAGGAAAAAGCACAGCTTCCCCAAACCCCTCAAATCCATTAAATACTCCAGGGGAGCAAAAGTACATTACAAAAAAAAAAAAAATCTATTTCTCAAACCATCTTATAAACCAACTTATAAAAGCATCTTATAAGTTACTGAATATGAAGTTCTGCTTTGGTTTTGTTTGGTTTTAGAGTTGGGAAATATTTGTTCTGGGTTTGGGTTTCCTCCCCTTTTAAACAAGTATAGCCTTACTAACTAGATCAATCTATAGAGTTTCACTCGAAATGTGTTTCATTCTTTCATATTTAAATATTCATTCAAGTTTTTTATCAGCTACTGGTATTTCATTCACTTATTGATTGCCTTTAACCTTTGGAACAACACTTCTGTGCTCAAAGACCCAAGTTAAAAGCATACTACCATACAAAATGCACCAATAATTAAGGAGGAAAAAGTCACATAGCTGTTCAGAGAACACTAATTTCCAGCATTTTTCCCATTTAAAATAAAATTTACTATTAAATTTATAACAACAGGTAAAAAATGTCAAGTTTTCAGGCCAGAAAGCTGCATTTTAAAACTTTTCCAGCTGTTTTCCATCGGTAATTATAGTATTAAAACATGTCAAGACTACTTTTCGCCACAATATTGTAATGCATTTCTGTGTGCTACTGCTCCAGCAGCATGTAGGACAAACAGAACATAACCTGAGGCAGAGGGGGGGAAGTGGGGGGTGGGACAGACAGCTGGCATCTTGCCATAAAAGTACTAAAACAGAGGAGAGGGTAACATTTGGCTGAACAACAGTGAATAAGCTTTAAGAGCTCTAATGCTTAAATAATGGAAGATTTTTTTCCCCCACCAACCAATAATCACATTTTGAAAATAACATGATCAACTAATTACAGTTGTTTTAACATCAATTAACTGATCTTACATAAGCCTTTTGATTAAAACAGGTGGAGTTTAATAGTACAAAGCCTCAGACTGCATACATTTATGCTACACAAGATCCTGACAACACACTGAACCGAGCTTTATCCCTGACATTAACATTGCAGCTTTTACAGCAGGTTGTAATAAACTGATGGTACGAGCTTTGCACAGAAAAGAGATACATAAAGTGACCTTAAATAAAAGGCAGTGAAAAAACCAGATTGTATCTCTGTACGTAGATGCATTTACAACAAAACCTGACATTTACACGTAATTTACTTCTCTCATTTGTCCCTGTTTGAAAAAGCAGGAGAACAGAAAGCAGGGGAGCAGCGAGAGCACACAAAGATGGGGTTCAGTGGGTCGGAGTACCTGAGGATCCTTGGGAGGTTCTGCGTCAGAGCTGGCACCCCAGTGGAAATGGAAAAGTGCACGAGCAGCAGAACAGAGAGCGACACCAGGATGGCTGAGTTAATGACCACCGCCCCGCCAACGAAGCCAAACACAAACAGCAGCATGCAGCCCGGATTCATGGCGCTGCGCTGGCATGGTGGAACGCCGGCTCCAAGAAGGCTACGCAGGGGCCAAGGGGGGATCTTTGTAGGCAAAGTCTGTCATTCAGCCGCCACCACAAAAACAATGCCATCAGCAGCAGCAGCGGCGTTGCACTCTTCTGCAGCAGCTCCAAAGCAATGACATCACCGCCCTCCTCCCCCTCACCGCTCCTCGCAGCATCGATGCAGTAGCGCAGAGGCACAGCCAGCCTGAGTGCTTCTCCCTCCTTCCACTCCGGGTTCATGGGTTCCAAAGCTCCCAAATCTGCATAATCTATTCCCAGCAAGCCCTGAGGAGGAGCAGGTACCATGCACGCACACAAAGACACAGCCAGACCGCGGCCATGCCAGGACAGCCACTGACATTTTCCCTGCCTATCCCAACATAAACACTCCAAAAAGCTCAAATTGTTTAAGGCTAATAAATCTACAAAGTATATCTCAGTGCTTAGCTGCACAACAGCAAAAGCCTCTTTCTATGGATTTCTACAGTGTTCTCTTACTGCATTCCAATCATACAACAAATCTTTCTGATTCAGCTGAACCGTTGTTGTAGGATTAAAGAACAAAGTCTTGCAAACACAAATGAATCGATTTTTTTTCTCATTTCAGGGTGAGAGAGCAATAAACAGCTTACCTAATTCTACTGTGTGTTGTGGATTCTAGCTGATCACCCCCCGTTAGCTGATGAAGTTTGGTTCTTTCCAAGTGCTCCATATAATTATGTATCATCTGTTTACAAGGACAGAAACAGCAAGAAATATTTAGTAACATTTACTTGTACTACAACTGCATAGTTCTTGACCAATATATTCTCCCCCTGTAATGCTAAATAGTAAAAGCATTTAGAGATATTAAAGAAATAAAGAAGAAAAATTATACAGTGTGTAAAACCACAAACCAGAACAGAAGTCCATAATAAATTAAAAATATTGGAGAGCTACCTAGTACATTCATGCACAGGAAACATCCTAAGGGGAAAGAAAGTGCATGCAATATTTCAAACATGAGTTTGGAAAAGCAGTACCATGTTCAAATCCATTTTGGAGTCTGAGACCTCTATGTCCAGCAGATATTAGCATTTTTTACGTGATACATAATAGGCACTATAGGCCTAATTGCAAAGTACTGTGAAGGTCAGACAACATGCTCCTCAAATATGAAACACTCTGAATGCACAGGCTAATAATCAGATTATTTCTGTAGGCAGAAATATGAAGTCCCCACTTCCTCTCCTTTTTTTTTTTTCTAAAATACAAATAAATTTAAGCTTTCAGTATTTTCTACAAGGGAAGATTGGTTTTAAATTATCTACGGTGACATCTCATTAAAAGGACAGAGTGACTGTGGATTTTTAGCATTCAAGGTGAGTTCTGCTTGCTCTCTCTTTCTCACAAGAGACAAGCACAGGCCAACATGGTACTCCTGCAGCCCGGATTTGTTTAATGAGTCCCGACTCCCATGGCCGAAGGATGCTGCTCTCAGCATGGACATGCATGGAGAGAAGGACCGGGTATCACTGCATCATTCCAAGGGCTTCATCTGGACCCACATCTCTGAACTTAAAACTGGAAAAGCCTGAGGAGAAGCCTAGGTGCAATTTGGTATTTTTAGCACTTCCAACATGCACGTTCACAGATGAATAGGGCTCTAGGAACAATAAAGGAAGAAAAATCACAGGTGTACTGCAGAGGTATTTAATATACTTTTTTTCCTGAGACATATTCAGGTCACATCTTAACAGCTTCCTCTAGGGAAAAAAAAAAACAAACCAAAACCCAAACTGTTCTTTAAAACTGTAATTTCTTCTGCTATTCTACAAAGGCATACAAACACTTCAGAACAGTGATACTACAAGGCATTTGTACAACCATTTATATAATCTTTTCTTTTGGGGGCAGCTGTACACATGAGTACTGAACTCAGCAGGACCTGGAAGCCTACATTTATGTGTTACTCTCAAGACAGGTTTGAGGTATCCAAGTTTGACCTTCAGATGCCACCGGCATCTGAAGACAGTTCCAGCTTCTCCTCAAATGCTGCTTGCCAGCATTAGCTACATAGGAATAAATATTCTTTGTTTCAGATTTTTCTGATCAAACAAACTGGCTTAAGACATCCTGACTGACAGATATTCTACAAATCAGTAAATTAAGTGCTGGTTACATAGAGATGCTGGTTTTCCCAGCATTCACCTGAACTAATTCAGATCAGAACAAAATATCGTGCTATTTTCAGAGAAACATTATATAATATACTTGGACTGCTGTCAAAAGCTTACAACATTTATCCTCCAAAAAACCACAGTGTTTCACCAGACCATCCCATTTGTTTTCTGATTTTTAATGCTTGCTCACACACAGAGGCAAACAAAAGGACTGAAAAATCCACCTTCACAATCCATATTTGGTTTTTTTCCATTTTAACCAAGCAGCCAGAACTAGGTGTTCCAATTGCTTCTTTGCATAGTTTTACACAAATTTATAATAATGCAGATAGTTTAGGATTTCCAGGGGGGAGGGAAGGGGATGGCAACCCCCAAGAGTCCATAACTTTGAAATCCACATTAGGCCATTCTGTATCCTGTTCATGTATTCCCTCATCAAGGGAGGAAGATATTGCTGACCTGCCTACAAACACTCCCATTTGCAGCACACCAATTGGTTTCTCAAAGTAAAATTTTAAATAGAACAGCTGTTGTGTTTTCAGCCAGTGAACAGAAGACAAGTGTCCAGTACTTCTCCAGGGAACTGCTAACACATAGGAAAAAATAATAGGGCCAGTAAAACCCACACAACTTTCATGTTTATCAAATGACATGGTTTTAACTGATTCTCTCCCTGTAGCAGTGTGCCTCCTGTTGACAGGGTGACCAAATGACAATAGAATTTCCAGGTACTCTTTGTCTGCTAAAAAAGGCAAAGACTCCAGAAACTTCTCTTCGAATTCGGTACAGAGACACCTCATAGGACCCTTTGTCCTTCACCTCAAACTTGGGGTTGTTTTATTGGACTGGGTCCAAGAGGTCCCACCTGAGCCATTAGGTAGAAAAAGGACAGCACAAAAGATTTGATCGCTTTTGTGGGGTGCTTAGCAGGAGCAAGTACCTCTAACCCTGGCACGGCTTTTCTCTGTAAAGAGTTTGTTATTTTGTTTCTTATTAAACCTTTTTTCTGTTTCAAACACTGCCACAAGAGCCATCCTGCTCATTTTAAGCCATCCAGGTAGCTGGGCTACCTCGGATATGAAGGGATCGCTGAGAGTTCGTAAGGTCTGGCTTGAAGCAACACTCTTCATCTTCCCTCCTCTCAGTCTGTTCTTTTGTTTACTGAAATATCTCATCACATTTATTACCCACAGAGGAGAGCAAGTCAATTTAAAGGACTGTTCAGTTTATATTGTTCTGCCGCTGAAAATGATGCCGATAATAAAATAAGCAAATCTGTAGATCACATCCTTCAGCACAATGCATATAAGGTACAGGAAACCAAAAATAAAATGAAAAACAAAATGTGCAGTGCTGCATGGCAACTGAAGATTCCTAGAACTGTTATAGGTAATTAGGTTAAATTCGTGCTTATAAAAAATAGGAATATATTGAGGATGTTAATATGAAACAAAAAATCATAGAAATCCAAAGTCCAAAAAGCAAGCAGAGACTGCTTGCCCAACCTTGCAACATACCTGGGTGGGACACACTAGTAGAAAAGAAATCAGCAAAGCAAAAACCGGCCGGGTAATGACCCATTTCTACTTAACAATGAAGTAGGCAGGTGTGTGATAATCATCAGGAGCTGAAACATTAGGAGCTATCGAGAGCAGTCTTACCCAGAGGAACAGTACAGTAAGGGCTAGCACACACCGTACAAAGGGAATAGGAATATTAATGTTTGCTCCCATAAAAACCCAACACCAGCGGACATCACCAATCAACCAAACACCACAAAGACACAACGACCACCATCACCAGCCACTGGACACTGAAATAAAGACCCATCAGCTTGCTGAGGAGCCCTCTGTCCACCTACACACCGAGAAAGAAAACTTATTGAATATGAACAATGTTGGAGAATTTCAGCCTCAAGCCGGAAAAACTGTATAAAACTGGGAAGGACTGAGGCAGCTTTGTGACTCTGAGAGGCTCGAAGCGATAGGGGTTGGGTGAGGAGTTCACCCAGCGCCGATGCCGGGTCGACTCCGTATTCTGTTGGAGCTACCCGTGGCTGTACCGCGGTCACAAAATAAAATCTATTTTTTAAATTAATTATCAATTCGGCTATATCGAACCTTCATGTATAACAGAACCATAAGGTTCTATGTGCATGTGCAGTGCTGCACAGTAATTTCTCCACAGATCCAGGCTATATGTGCCTATAGTGTCCAAAAAATCAGAACAGTGGTACCACCATGTAATGCCCACTCTCTGCCTCAACCTAGGGTCCCAAGGACAAAAGTTGACAATATTGGAATAGTGTCCACAAGGAAAAGAGTTCCTCACCCTCCCTCCCCCTGGGATGGAGAGCTCCACAGCTGGTGCTGTAGAGTCATAAGAAATGGTGTGTGAATTCCCAACTTCCACAAACTTAATTTGAAGGGTAAAGTAATAAATACTGCATGTTCTTGGGAAGCAAGCCCACTCTAACTGCTCATCTGCAATAAAACTTTGAAGACTCACTCTAAAACCACTGGGATTTGAACCAGATGACATTCAAAAATCTTTTCAATCTAAATGACCCTCAAACCCTGGGATATCCATGAAGTGCCATTCTGATCCAAAAACATGTAACTACTTAATGCACTAGAATTCTGAGGGCTCAAAATCTGATTAGAAGTTCTGCTGTTTTGAGATTATTCCACTGTTGAAACAAAAAAGTTTTAGTATTACTGACAATTTAAAAATAGACTGAAATGGGTTGAATTGCTGTCCACTCAGCACACTTTTTACTTAAGTTATGCTGGATGATAAATAATCGACTATGTCTACCCATCTTCTCTTCAATACAAGCTGCAGTAAATATTTAATCATCCATAACCTTTCACTACGAACAATTCAGTCTGCTGCCCCTGAAGTCCACAAGCATTTTGAATACAACCAATTGTTCCAAGGAACACACATCACAAACAGAGTGCTTCAGCATTGTTGTAATTAAACACATTGCTCAATTATGACTAGCTGAGGGGATTAAAGATAAACTCAGAATTTGGAAGAACTACCTTAGTTAACAGCATTTCACAGCTCAGGTGTTAATCATTTTAAGGCACACATACAAACCAACTACATCATGCTTTTGAACAAATTACAGCATGAACATAAAATCAATTCCTTTTGAATGCCATGTCTTTCCACCTCATAAAAATATTCAGATTGGTTTCCCCATAGGGCATGTGACAAGTTTTAAAACTCCAGAAGCGTTACAAGGTTTTTCTACATCTTAAACTTCAGTGCTCAATAAAAAACAATGAAAACCCTGGCACTCATTTCAATATCTACCCTTAGAAATACAACCACTCCCAGTGTATACAAGCCTGGCACTTGTCACAAACAAATGTGGATATGCCATGCTGGGGATGTTGTTACCTGCACCTTTGCCTTAAACAGGCTGAGAGCATCTCCTTTATACCTGCCTTGCTCTTTCACTCCTGCTTCCCTTTTGTGTCACTGCTTTAGCTCCCCCAGACAGGTTTTAGTTTTTTTTGGCTGTCAGACCAGGCTCAATGCTACAGACCCCATGGCTTATCCTGCAGGCTGGGCACAAGCAGCTCCTCCTTTTAGGAACGTGCACCCAACTGTGTGTATATAGATCTTTCTCTGTCCCACATAATCTATATTTATTGAGGTAACAGATATTTCTAGAATCCCCTTGATTCAGTATCAAAGCCCTAAACATACTTCCATGTAAGTACCTTTCTTCCTTTCAGAGTTTGTGGTGAGTTTCTCACCTAAGTAAAAGCATTAAGTAAAACCATTCCCACTGGAGAGCTTGATGCATCTTTATCCACATACAAGATGGTGTTGCTAGCAGATACATTAGTATGTAAAGATGTTAAATCCAGGTTTTATAGATCAAGCTGTTAATGCTCAGCATAAGGCTTTAGAAAAACTATACGCTTGAACTGATATCCAAAGTCTAATCTCACAGACAATGTGACAGCTGCCCACACTTAGCTGTAAGTGTAAATAGACACCTCCACTAACCTTCTCATCCTGTCCCATGCCCAGGGACTTGCAGGGGATATGTTTATCCTAATAAACCTGACAAAGTCCATTCCAGAGCCAGGCTCACTGTTCTGTCACATTGTATCAATGCAGAACACTGAGAAACTTCCATGGCCCAATTATGCTTCATTAAACTAAGCCCATATTCTGTGTGTCAGGGAAAGATATCGAACCACCTCAGTCTGGTGTTTCCCAAAGGAGGAAAATAATAACTTCCTTATAATAGAGAAAAAAGAGGTTTATTTTGGAAACCTGGGCAGAGAGAGGCACAGGTATTAGTCAATTCTCCAGCAGATCTCAAGTATTGCTTTGCCTCAGGTTTCCCAACTGAGTAATGAACATAAAAGCCTTAGCCAAGTATTTAAAAAGCCAGTGCCATAGTTATGAAGTTTTCCCCTTTACCTTTGCAGAAAAAATGAAAGTAAGATCCATTACCTCTTACTCAGCAAGCAAAATCACCCTGCATGGTTTGCTCTGAAAGAGGGACCGGCAGCAGTGCATCATCCCAGCAGCAAAGACAAAAAGCCCTCACAGATACAAAGAGCAGACAGGCCTGCTTTTATCCAGGAATGAAAACAAACCAGATTCTATTAAACAGAACAGTATTTGAGATACAAGAAGCAACTGACAGAATTCCTTTCTAAGTCAGAGAGCAAAGATTTGAAGACTTTTGTGTTAGACCACTGTAAACCATTCTGCTTTCCAGCACACTGCCCTTGGCTGTATAATTGCTTCCTGCATCTGTCACAGAAAGATGGAAACAAAACTTTGCATAGTTAGGTTCCAGAAGTTCCACCTCAGGAACTCAGCACACTGCTTTGTCACTCATCTCATCTGAGTGGTAGAGCAGAGTATGATCAGCACAAGGTCAAAACCCACTGCAAGCACAGGAAAGACACAGAACCAGAGCACAGAAGTCATAACATGTTCAGGCTGTTCCATCCATTCTGTTCTGACCAAACATTTTATCCTCTTCACTACCTGCTACACCCCACATTCCAATCTGCCACCTCAACTGCTCAGGTTCTCATACCATAAACCATTTAAAATCAAGCCAGTTAGCCCAAGTACAGTCTTAGTGAGAAGGAAGCCTAATGGGATATCCTGCACTCACAGCAGCCAGCCCATCTCCCTCTCCAGGGAGTAGCAAGACAGATGATGATTGAACAGAAGGGTGATGGAAGGTAAAGCCTGTCACCAGAGCTCTCCCCAGCCAGGGCAAGCCTGCTATCTCTGCAGCTGCAGACACTCCATTGTTGGGCAGGCTGGTGCTGAACTGCAATGCAGACCCTGTCTCTCGCAGGCTGAGCTCCAAGGAGAACTCCCAGCTCTCACCACTACTGCAGAGAGGAATTGATTCAGCTCTCTGCTTCACATCCCTGGTGGAACTCGACAAGGTGACTCAGTTTCAGTAGGTCTTGGTCCATTGGGACTGAAAATGGGTGACATTTCCTGGGGTGCTGAGCCAGCATCTTTGCTGGGCAGTGAACTCCAGCAAAGGCAGCTACAGACAGATAGGGAAGGCTGAAAGGTCAGTATTGTGAAAGATATGAATAGAGAACCTCAGGTCAGGACTTGGAAGAGAAAGACATCCAACTCTGAAATACTCATCAGTGAAGTAAAGAATAAGGGGGAGTGGGAGGTGAAAGGAAACAAATAATGAAAATGGGAGAAGGAAAAATTGCTAGAAATTAAGATTGCACAAAATGCAGTCACATTGCATCTTTAACATGCCATCTGTCGAAGTAAGAATCTTAGAGCTAAATTTAAAAACAAAAATCTTTCTAAATGCTCTGTTCATTATTTGGTCTATTGAAAGAAAAACAATTGCCATTTCAGTAAGTACCAAAATGGATCACTTGTAAAAACAACAGTGAAGTGGACTCAGAAGGAAAGAAGTATCCCTTCCTAGTAAAACATGGAAGAAAAGAGTTTAAGAACCACGTATTTGATAGAAATATTTGATCCAATAAAACTGATAAACCTAAATGCTGAAAGGAAGTTGGATACCCGCCAAAATACCTTGCATTAAAAGAAGAAAGTTACTACACAGATCTGAAGTTTTAGAACTTGTTGGGAGAAAGGGAAGCAGGAAATCACAAAGGGAATGTGGAATTAGGCATTATTATCAACCAGTCCTTTCCAGTTCCCAGGGATTTCCATCCCTGAGTCTCAAACATGCACCTGATACAGCATTAAAATGCTGACATACTCTATCCTTTAAGGAGGTGCATCTTTTCAAGATTCACTCTGGTCTGCAAAACAAAGACTCAAGGAAGCAATCATATTGAAAGGGAGGAGTACAGAAAACAGGAAATCTGATTTTAGGAGAACAGAGGTATGGATATACCATGGTGCACTACAAACTATTTCTTTATGAAGAAAGGAGAGTCACCCCAGTAATAGTAAAGCCCAAGGAAACATCTCTCTCTACACCAAAGAAAGTGAATTTAAGATGCAAAGCATTTAATAAATTTGAATCAAACCAGCAGAGGCTCTTGTCCATTTTGGAGCAAAACTTATGTAAAAAGATATCAGAACATGTCATTAGCACTTCATTGAATTAATGGTGCCCAATACATGTAATCCTGTATTCTGTGAAACAGGATCCAATAAAAATCTGCCAGTTCTATTACAACAGAAGCCACAGGTTCTAATTACAATAACCAGAACTCTGCAAACATGCAATACTCTGAAGTACTTCCAGATCAAAAGGACACCAAACCTCAGGGGCAGCATTAAGATTTGTCACTTCTCATTTTACTTAGATTTCCAGTTTTCAACAGATGTGCCATTCTAAAGCAACTATCTAGTAACAAATGTGATTTTTAAAATGCTATGATTTCAGTAAATATATTAATATTTTAAGAGCTTCAGAAGTCTTGTCACACAAGCGCTACAGTAGTGGTTCCAAGTCATTCTTCAGCTGCTGTCAGTATAAAACACTTAAGGTTGCTGAAAGCATTTAAGATAACCAAATCTGACATCTGTATCTGCTTCTCCTTTCCCCATGTGGGTCTTTTGGACTGGGAGCTGTTAGTATGGCATTGCTCTCTTTGGTAGCAAGGATTTAAAACCAGCCCTCTGACCTTCCAAAGGCAAAGCAAGGAGAGTAAGGAGAATTGGGCTTAAGTGGGACTCCAGATTAATCAGAATAATTCAAAGGACCTAGTGATTTCCTCACTAAAATATGTATATTAGGCAGACTTAGGCAGTAAAACATCCCTGCATGGGAAAGACAACCTGCTATTGAAAACTGAAGCACTGCAAGTCCTATTTTTATGCTTTGGAGCCAACTTAAACAGTGTGGCTCTTACTTATTTAAATGAACAAATTCAAACTTGTTCCATCTTCATCAGCAAATTTCATTTTCAATAGCTATCAATAAAGTATGGCAGGGAATTCCTTTAATCACAAATCCCAGTAGGCCAGGTTTTAAAAGGATTTGTTCCTTCAATGGTACAAATAAAACAACACAGAAAACTGACAGAAAGAGTATGAAAATGTAATTTAATTTCTATTGCTTTGAAGCTTATTAGTGTGTTTTGAAGAATTGCCTCTGAAATATGGAAGAACAAATTCCTTTTTAAAACTTCTCAGTATCTGACAAAGCTATAAAAATGACAGCTGTATAACCAAATATTGAGAAATAGTCCCTCAGATGTGAATGAGGAAAACTACATCACCAAATGAAGCCTGGTTAAAACTCAGTGTACAAACCAAAATATTCAATAATTTTCCGAAATGCTCACAACACAAGGTTTCCCACAAATCTACATTTTTACAGATACCCCAAAATCACCTTGGTGTAACAACCTACCTCTGTATGTCTTGAATGAAGTGCATTGTATTCCTTCTTGAGTTCTGCCTCACGCTCCTCAAGTCTGCTAACTGGAAGAAGAAAAAAAAAAATTAAAACTAAATACAGAGTTCTAGTAAGAGAGACTGACTCGCCTGGGACTAAGCAAACAGATCAGAGTATTCCTACTAGTGAATAGCACAAAGCAGGATAAAAAGTATGTCAGTGTTTGGGTTTTTAAGCTCTTATCACTGAGCTTTCCAAGTACATCAACAGCAGCACAATCTTGCAATTTGCATTCCTCTAAAGAGCCCAAGTCCTATTTTCCCCTGCTGATTGCTAGGTCAATGAGAGGGGATTTTTCTGTTCAAGGCCAGCTTATTGCTCACCCCAATCCAGATTGTTTCACATGGAAACTGCAGGAAGAGGCAGAGGCCCATCACTCAATCCCAGATGAAGCCATGGGCTCCAGCTAAGGTCCTACATCAGTTCCCTAAAGCACATCCACACAATTTCCAGACAAGTTTAACCAGGACAAATATAGGCAAGGTATTTGTTCAAACAGGTTCAACTGCAATGTGGTACAGAAATTAAGGTTTCTGCTGGCATTCACTCACACTTCACTGAGCATTAAGGCAATAGATTTAAAGAGAGAAAACATTTGAATACTTCTGTAGGTATTCCAAGAAATTAAAAATACATCTAGCAGATTTAGGAGAACTTTAAACAGTAAGTTTTTATTAGAGGGAGATGAAACCAACTGAGCAGATCAGCTCATCTGTGTTTCAGCACAGATGAAACTGAGCTGAAACAAACTGTGATATCCCATTGCAATTAATTTGCATGAAAACTAACAGAATTCAGAACCTTCTACATATGACTTACTGCATCGTTCAAACACAAAGCACTTCTGCTGCTTACATGTGAATTCTATCTTTTTATTCAGGTATTTTTGAACACAATCTTTATGTGACATAAGCACATGTATCAAATTGTGTAACTGAGCTTATTCTACTTGTCATGTTTAAATATCCCTGGGAAAGTTCAAATTTATAGTTCCATGTTTCCAGAGAGTCATTGCCAGACACATTATCTGAAGACAAACGCCAAGATCCTCTCTGCTATTTGCATATTTCATGTTGCCAACTGGGTCTCCTGAAAATTAATTCTCAATATACCGTTTCTTTTAGATCTATATATCTATATTTTGGCATAGTATCTTATCTTAAGTATGTTTTAATGGAAAAAGGTCTTTGCCCAAGTCAAATTATGGAACAAAAATACATAACTGTCTACTCACTCAAATCTGTATTAACATTCTGAACTACTGATCTAATCTTGCCCTTATAAGAACATTACGTTCCTGGACACAACTTTTTGCAGTCCACCTATAAATATCTGGCCAAAATATTACATCAAATATTATTTATATCATTGCCAGATCAAATGCTTCTATTTTTGGCTTTTATCAAATGGAATAAAAAGCGTTTTGGATCAAATAGCAGGGGAGACACAAGTATCTATAACACAACATAGAGAAAAATGTATTTTACAGCACAATGCATGCATCTTAAAAAATACGTATTTACGTGATGCAGAACACTACTGAATGGAAGAATTACATTTATTGTTTTGAGGCACAAGGTGTTTTAAGTCTCCTTGTACACCTGAAGTACGGTTTTATGGAAGCCTTTGGTAAGAGACTACAGAAACAAGAGTAAGAATTTACAATTAAAAAAGCTATGATGTTGTTATGAATAAAATTGAAGGTTTCTGTTGCATTCCTGTTCATCTCTTACCTGTTTGTATACCTACCTGCTCTTGTTAAACACCTGTTCCTGCTCCAGTTAATGTACTTACTTATATTGTTTTAAATGCCCATGTTGAGGTTCTCCCTTGCTTTGTTCTTTTGTATTTTTTTCCCCTGTGTCCCTTGTTCCTCCCTAATCCCATCGGGAAATCCTGCTGCTGCTCCCCGACTTCCTCAATTCCCAGAAGGGGTTGCAAATATTTGCATATTAAAATCATATAGACACTGGTGAATAGAGACCACCCTTGGACAACGAGCCACCTTCAAAAGACACTTTAGAACCACCTACCCAGGATGGGAAAGACTCAAGAGGCCGGAGCTGTGATCAGGCCAGGCACCCTGGCTGTAACTTAGAGGGCACCAAAGCAAGAAGACATCCCCAGAGCACCGAGCCCACACCAATCTCCTGATGGTACCACAAGGACAGAGACTCCAGCCCTGGCACACGGGACAGGCCTGCGAACTCCTCCTGCTGCTCCTCGACCAGCTGGGAGCAGCGGCGGCAGCGCACCCCGAGCTTCCACCCCGAGAGAACTGATCCTTAATAAAGGCCCTTTAAAGGAGAATTTCTCCTGGCCCTATTTATTTCAATGTGACAGACCAGATTTTATTCACTATATTTGCCTGATTGACAGCCTAGTCATGAGTTATGAGATGTTAAACAGCTTGCCCGTCAGAAATACTCAGGAGCTCCCATGAGAGCACACTCTGCCCAGGCTGTGTACCACAGCTCCCAGAGCAGTCAACTCATAATCTTTCCACTGTGCTAAACCTGCTTTGGGAAAACAGGAGATCAGAAAGTGCAAACTGCATGACTGATGGGCCTCATGTTTGCTGAAACCAGCTCCCTCTCTAACAGTGTCCAAGGAGCCTCCCCACTGCTTCGTACTGCGTGGTGAAGCCACAGCTCAATTCGGCCTCACGTGGAGCTCCCACACAAACCAGGGTGATGCACCCAACATTGTTCAGTGAGTTCATGTCTAGACAGTACAGTCAACTCCAGGGATGAATTCTGCCAGTAGAGACTGGGAAAGTACTCAACAGTACATTTAATGAAGATTAACACCACATCAGGTGTTACCGACACCCTTTTTTGCAGCTGCCCAAAACCCGCCTTCAGGAAATCCACGAAAGCATTTCCCACTGTTATGGATACAACACACACTTGCACAGGGGTTGAGGTTCCATAAAGAAGCACACCACTTTCTCCATCTGTGAAGAAAGAAATGCTTTAAAATGTTTTAAAACTTTAATGACCCAGTTATCATAAATAGTTCCTTGAATCAAATAATTGAAGACAAATGGACATAGCTAGTGATGCTGCATAGTCAAGGGGGATATCTCCATGAGACCTGACCACTGTCTTCATTAGGTGCAAAAGTTAAGACAATTAAGGGCCCAGAAGATGATGTAACTGACATTAAGCACTTTCTTCTGCAAGTTATTTCCAGCTGTGCAATACATTACACTCCTAGAGCTGGAAGTTTCAGCCAGAAGAGGATGTACACTAAGTTACATACCCTAAACAGACACCAGACCAACAGTCCTCAGAACTGGTTTTTCCAGTACCAGCAAGATGGACACAGCACCAGAAATCTATTCTACCCAAAATATACCTCCCATCAAGACAAGATCTTGCCAAAAAAACCAACAGAATACATTTTCTTTTTCCAATAAAACACTGTGCAAAAGATCAGATATTCCCCAGGATCAGAGATCACCACTGATTGATCACAGAAGAATTTTGAGGAAGACCACCAGATTCTAAGCTCAACAAACTTTGAGAAACTTAAGTCACCTATTAAAGGAATATTCCCATCAGCAGTAACAGGAAATTAAACAGGAGGGCAAAATACCTTTCACTGGCACCCAGAAGCACATATTAAACTGAATTGTCTCCAGTTCCATTTTAATATACCAACATACAAAGGAGTGCGAGTCTGGCCCTGATAACACCCCAAGAGGAATGGAGCTGTGTGCTGACACTACCTGCTGGGCCTGCCAAGTGCCAACCAGGCATAGTTCCTATCAGTTTGACTTAAGTAACAATACAGAAAGTTTCTCTGATATTTCAATCTCAGACCTTTTTCCACTAAGATGTGAAATTCTTATGGGTGAATGATAAAATTAGTTTGATTATATATATATCCTGAAAGCAGAAGTATCCATTGTCTCTGTTGCAATGTGTCTTTACAAAGCCATTACAAAGCCTTGTTACATCAAGGAAGATCTTACATTGCAAGATTACATTGTTTAAGATAATACATGTGCAAAATATAACATGCAACAAAAAAGTTGCTCTACTTACTTTTAGAAGCTTATGTGGAAAAAATATAAAGGTCTTCAAGTATCATAAGCATGAGCATAAAATGCAAATATTCTAGTGCTTTTAGGCTGATGAGAAGGCTGATCCCCCTGGAACATCACCACCAACTCAAACCCAAGGCCTAGTGTGAACTTCTCCAGCACAGTCAACATTCTAACAACTTTAATGACCTGAGGCACCAATCTTGATCAAAGTTCTCTCACAGAAAACCAATTAAGCCTAAAAATGGGAGATTAAATATAATAGTAAACTAGAGAAACTGGCGTTTCTGTCTCCTGACATCATTATGAGGAACTAGGCAGCCAAGCTGCCCACCCTGCCTGTTCGAAAATCAGAGCTTACCTCCCAGGTCTGATGGCTTTTACCAAGTTTGGAACACCCTTCATCTGTATGTTGTCCTCTGCCTCAAACTCCTGATAAGCCTGAGGGGGAGAAAGAGAAACAGACCTGCTAGAATGGCAAATCCAACCAGTGTGATGCCTTCAAGAGGAATTACAAGTTCTTCCTACAAAAGCCACAGAGATCCAGCTCATTAATGAGCCTTTCCTGGCACCAGGATTGTCTGAAGACTCTCCTTGGACAGCTTTCATCTGGCTCTATTCTTTAATGCAGGTCCCACACCAAAGTTAAGATGTAGATCCAGAAGTACCTTATGACCTCCTAAGTAGTTGCCAAAGAGCACACACATCACTCCTCCACTGAACAGAGGACTGAGCTATCAAACAAGTGTTTAACCTGAAGTGGTAAGACCTGCAAATCAAACCAGCACAGAAAACTAATTTGTAAAACAAGTGAAAAATTCAGCCCCTTGCCAAGACCAACATCTTCAAGTAGCTCTTACACTGTGAACTACACGTCGAGATCTCAGTTTAATAAGCAGGGCACTTGAAACTATAAAGATAATTTAGCTGTCAAGAATGCTCTGTTGATAGCAAATATCAACACATGCAGCAGCAATGGTCTTATCCCTGGCATTTCGGGACTGTTCAAGTTTGCACTATGTCTCAGGTACACAAAATCCCTGCAATTTGTTACCAAAAACCCGACACAAAACTTAAAGAAAAAAAACCTCTTTACACATAAAGACAACCACATGCCAGAACATTCCTCACATAAGCTGAAACTCAGTCAAGAATATATACAAGAAACTTCTACACAAAATCAAGTCCAAAATCTAACTTCTTGCCCAGTCTCTATACAAAGAAGTGTTTCACTGAGAAAACTTTTGATTGACTGCTTTGCAGACAGTGTGATGCTCCATTTATACACTTAGCTATTGAAACAAGTCCCCGTCATAAAATTCACATGGAGACAGTGTGGATACAGAAGCTTTAGCAAACTGGATTTGTTTCAAAAGCCAGTGAAAAACTCAGGAATGTAAGATTATAAAAGACATTTCAAGTAATTTTCTTAAGTTACTGCAGTATTTTGGGCAACAGAATCACTACAACAATCAAACTCCAGCACACAAACTACAATACTCCCTTAATTTAAAAACACACATGAGCATTTAATTATACACCAGTGGATTTCAAGCTCTTCTCACCACTTTTGCTCATGTATATTAATAGCTAAGCTTAAAGCAGGCCAGTCACTGCTCTAATTTCCTGCTCCATTTTATTTAAGCGTTGAGTCCTGTAGCTTGGCTTGTGCCTGCTCCGGGAGCCAGCTGTACCCCCTGCTCCATCTAGTGGGCTGCTGGCTCCCAAAACCACACAGACAGCAGGTCTTTGGGAACAGAATCAGGAAGCCAGGAAAGGCACTGGGAAATGCACAGTCAGGAGGAAAGCCTCCCTTTCCAGTGCACCCTGATACTCACACTTCTTACAAAAGGATTTTTCAGGTGTAGTGACTGATACCTGAGGCACAGCGTAGCAAAGGGCAGGGGGAATCTGCCTGGTAAACAAACCTGAGATAATGATGGACATCATCAGAGATAAGGAACATCCACACTGAGAACACACTAGCAAACAGTTCAGTTCCACGTCTGCTAATCAAGAAATACAAGAACTCAAGCCATTCTGTTCCTCCTTTGCTGGAAATCTGATTAGTTCTGCTGCTGTCAGTCTGTGAAAATGAAGTAGGAACAATCCAGATCCCCACTGAACAAACCTTTTATTTTCAACTTCTTTCCATGATCTATTGAAAAGATTTCTTGTACTCCTTGAGATAAACACCAGTTGAGCCATCCCTAGAAGTAGCATTTACTGACAGAGCTGTTTCACACCAGTTTAGTTATTCACATTACCATCCGTGCAGATACACAAATCAAATCTCAAAACAATTTTCTGGGAAGTTTCTGCTTCTGTTAAACTTCACAGCTGAAAGTTCAGATCAGAGTCTCCCTGTTAACTACCGATCCACATGAGCTGCATGATATCCCATGTGCAGAGATATCTCAGATATTGGATGCCTTCAGATTATCCATGAGTGGCTGTTTTCCTGGGTGTACATTACAGCAATGCTGGTGTCCTGAGAGCTCAGGGGAAATCAAATATCAAATAACATCTGCAGAACATTCACAACAAAACCTGGACTTGCATTTTCTCTTGAAGCCAATGGAAGCAATAGTTCTGTTTAGCTTCTCAGAAAAACAAATGTTTTTAGGTCAGCTTTGAAAGTGTTTGTCTCGTATCCCAAATAAAACCTTTAGCAAGCAATATCTGCACAGTGTCACCTGACATGGGAAATACCATCATCCCAAGAGTTGTGTCACAACATTTACAGCTCCAAAACCCAAGAGCTGCTTCTTGGGATTATACTCATTTGGGGTTTGTTTGTTTAGGTTTTTTTTTTACAAACGTAGTTTTCCCCAAACATAATCTATCTTGCATACAAAACTCAGGTATGTAGATGTATCTGTTGTCTTATCAAATGCAGTTTGTTATCTTGGTTGTACTTTAGCACTAGGCAGATCCAGAAAAGGAGCCAAATTTTTCAACTCCCACAGCCTACCACCGCCATCAGAAAGCACTTCAATCATGCAGACATTGTGTTTTTCAGATTCTCTAATAACTAAGTTACTCCAATAATGATTCCTTCAGAAACCTTATGCCAAAGCTGCTCCATTCCTCTCTAAGTCAAAATATACTAGTAATTTTTTATTCCCAAAAATTTAATTAACTTATAGCCTATAATACATAACGAAAAATACATTAAGAAAACTGACTTTCCCAGAAAGAGAGGCAAGGAAGGAAACTAAAATAAACCTCTGTACCCCCCCCCAAACTCAGTGGAACATCCCATGAGCTCTGAGAAGATCTTATCCCTTCCTGTAACTGGAGACTGAGCACTATCCCAGCAGTATCATGTGCCTTCACAGAGCACTGCTGGACAAATGAGCTGTGTATTGCCATCACAAGTTTTTAACAGCCCCCTATTTTCCAGGTCCAGGGTTGACATTTCAAATATTTTCATGCTGCAAATTACAAGTACAACTAGGGGGGTCTCACAACAATGAACACTTGAAATAATGTGGAAGTCAGGTACTTTCAAGTTCATGTAAGAAATACTTAAGATTATATCAAAGACTTGCATTGGCCTCAGATACACCACTGCAGGACAGAAGAATGTTATTTACGGAACATGTGGCATTATCATGTTCACAGGTGCCCTCTGCTGCTGAGAAGGAAAAAATCACATTAATTCCAGATAGGTCATAAACGCAAAAATAGACATTTGCCAACACTCAGTAAAAGTTTACTATAGACCCACAGCAAAAACTTCTAAAAACTCTGCCTGTACCAACATCATTCCTAAACAAATCCCCAGGAACTTTGTGCTATTTAACTTGCTTGACCTTCCACACTGCACAGACCCCAAGAGCACAGGCACTGCCCTTCCCCCCTCTCTGTCCAGGTACTGCTCAGAGCCAGGCCACACAAAGGACAGGGGCAACCCAGGGGAAGTTACAGCCAAGTTACAGCAGTGCAAAACGAGATGAAAAGCTGGATCACAAGCCATGGAGCTTCATCAGTGCTGCACATTCCTGTGCTCAAATAGAAGCTGCAAATCCTTACACCTCTGCTCTCCTTTAAAGCAGTTGTAAAGTTTAATGAATTATTTCAGGGTACCACACATTGCACCATTTTTTGGCAGCAAACTTGACTTAGGAAATCACCACAGCTCATGAACTACCAGGACTGAGTGCTACTCATCATGCAGGAGTGGTAGCTCCAGTGCATCTGCTCCCACCACTCCCACGGGGATTCCATTATCTGCTGGGTTCACAGTCCTCCCAGAAAAAAAGTGTCATGCTGTCACCTCCCCCTCTTTCCACCTCCTCCTAAGAACAGAGCCCTTCAGGTAGTTTATTCATCTGGCAGCAACTGTTTCAATGTCTGATGAGGGGAAAAGAAGTCAGTGAACCACAGGAACTTAGCAACTGGTTGACACAAAAAACCCTCCTGATTTCACTTCTGTAATTTCACACGGCAGCTTTATTCCAACCCAACTGGCTGAATACACAGATACGGATGCAATCACACAGAGTAAATTCAAGTGCAAAGAAACACTGGTTTTTTCCTTTTGATTTAGTATGACAATCACTTAGACTGCACAAACAAGCACTTAAAATTCAGGACATAACAACCATAACTTCTTGAGCAATTTTAACTGGCACACAGGTTTAAGCACATACAATCAAGCTGAACTCAACCATGTAACTTAAGAGCTGCCCCAGCTGACAAGTCTTCACTAAATAAAGAGAATGAGTCAAAACTTTTTAATGGACAAAACTTGTTCTCACAGGCTTTGCTTATTTGAGGAGAAACACACAGAGCACAGGCAGCCTAGAAGAAGCAAAAAGTCTTGTAGGCAAAGTATGACACAGAACCACATTTCACCTGTTTTTGATTCTAATCAAATACTCATGTCACCAACTGATGTTGTGATCTCACCCTGTACTCCTGACCCAGGTTTTATTTGCTTACTTGCTCTGTGCCAGATATTTGCAACTCCCATTACCAGTGATGACACTGCCATTGTTTTGAATGTCAACGTGGCAACACAGTTGGCAATACCAGAGCCTAATTTAGATGCACAGACAGTACTATAAGAAGTAGAAGAGAAAAAGAAATATAGCTAAAAGACTTGGAGCTGAATTAAAGCGACACATCAGTTGCTTGGGATCATACAACATGCCAGTTGCCTGGTCTATAAAACAAAACAAGGTAGTGCAGTGAGGTTAAGCTGCTTCATGAATATAGACACTTGTATGGTTTTCATACCTTAGAAATTTAGATCACTTAAAAAAACCAGTTTACTTGTGTAATATTCACTAGGTGTGCAACAAATGTGCTTATGTCCCCTTTGATCTTGCTCTGCATCAGCAGCATGTCGAATCTTCCCAGCAGCCTTTCATGTTGTCCCAGACAGCTTATCAAAGCCAAGCATAAGCACCCAGTGTTTAACCCAGCCCTATTGCTTCTCTAAATACACCATTTTGCCATCACAGAAGGTTTTTCTCCAATACAAAGATTTTTTTTCTCCAATAAATAGATTTTGAAACTGTCTAAAAGTCATTGTTCTATCACTAGAGCTTTATGTAGTTATGATAACTGTTTATAGCAACATTAATTCTTACAAAAAAAAGGAGTTCTAGCAGTTCTAGCAACCCTCAGTGCTTCTACTGGAGCAATTGAGTTTCTTGGGCAAATACTTTATTATCATATATACACACAATATATAAATAAAACTTTAAAATCATACCTATACTTGAAGGCTTCAAAGCAAAGAGAGAATTTCACACCAACAGACTCACAGAGCAGCATAAAATGGTGTTATCAATACATGGTAAATGTAATTTCTATTAGATATACTCCAGGTATGCTGCCACATACATTGCCAGAAATCCAACTGATTTTTCTTTTTCGTGCAACCACCTTGTCCTTCAGACTGCATTAACAGAATAAAGCCATGGCCTACAGGAGACGATGCAATCTTGATCCATAACCTTGTTGTCAGAGAGCAGGGTCTCCCATTAACAAGCTGTTTGGGCTGCGTGTTTAGAGCACAGGCCTTCTAGAAACAATGTCTTTGTTACCAAACCAGACTACTTAACTGCTGCTACAATGTTTTCTTTTCACAGGGTTTCTGGTACAATTTTTTCTCTACAATTATCCATTTTAGCCTGACTTCATCTACAAAGAGATAATCCTAGGAAATAATCACCCTGTTCTTTGCTAGGAAAGATTGCTGGAAGTGCTCAGTCATCACTGCCAGTACATAATCTGGGAATATATGAACAGTGGATAATGAAGCAGGTGATGCCTCTAAGATTTGCCAACACCATTCTGAACTGTTCAAATTTCAGTAAAATCCTGCCCTAGATGCCACCTATGCTCATCTTAATACTCTCAGACTAATACTCCTGCACTGTTATAGACTCCATTATGCCACTGAAAATTCAACTTTACAGGAAAAGTTTTAGAGCTTCAGCTGGAAAAGAGCTATAACTTGTGTAAGAGGCAGGAAATGTGGCTGAGCAGAAATAAAGGAAGAAAGAATAGTGAAAAGGGTCGATTTTGATGACTGGCACTGCTTTTAGAAACTAGTCATCTCTCAGCCTTGTCACAGTCTCACATTCCTGCAGCATCCAGCCATAAAAGCCATATATTAACTGATGTACACACCGGTCTCACATCAACACAGGGTGGCTTAGAAGCTTGAAGTATAAAAGAAAAACTGATGATGAAGTTTCATTCAATGACTCTGTGGCTGGATAAGAAGCAGCCCAGCAGAATGTCTAAACTACAATATATGTAACTTCAAGCATTTCAAGACAACCGATTACTCTCATCTTTTTCCAAAGTTTCCAGAAGCTGTTTTTTTTTTTAAATTACACAGAACATCTCTAAAAATGGAAGTGTTCCCCTTAAGCTTTTTTCCTATAAAAACGAAGTAATTCTGCAAAAATTATATAAAAGTTAATGAGAATCATCATCAATGCTCTTCCCAGCTGTGCTTCTAAACCTGAAGATTACCTTTATTTTAGCACAGACAACTGTTTAACAGGAAGAAAATAGCTTATTTATCATCACTAAGGAAGTAATCTAAGCATCTCCTGCAAAAGTTGCTAAATGTGAAAACAGCACTGTCTAAAAGGCAAGCAATACAAGCAGGATACCAGAAGAATCAGATTACAAATCACAAACTTGTAACTGATTTGTTTGCCTTAATTCTAAAGAAAACAGACTTGCACAAGAGTTAAACCCAGTTGTCTAAGTACAGGAATCAGAGGGCACAGATACTTAGCATATGTATTATCACTCTACAGAACAAAAATTAAAATGCACTAATACCATTTACAGGGAGTGCATCATGTTTTACTTACTTTGATCAGCATAGTTTTTTGCTTTTAGTTCAAGTTGTCGAGTTTGTGACTCTAATGCTTCCACTCTGGTCTGTAAGTCCTTTTTCTCTTGTTCTTGAGAATCTTCAAACTCAATGAATTTCTAAACAACAACAAAATAGTTACATTAGACCAAACAATTAATTACAGGTTTTACAGCAGGTAGGAAGCAACAAAGCAGCTCTTCACAGCCAGGAAGGGGCAAGGTGGTTTCCAATACAACTGAATAGATCCACAGGCCACATTTAAAGACAATTTCAGTCCAGGTCCATCAGTCAAGCGCCCAGCCTAGGTTCTATTGTGTAATAACTTTCAACTAAGTGCCAGCTACTCCCAAGAACCTGTTTGGGATTAACACAAATATGAATTATTTCATTATTGTCTAACTTAATGTACAACAACTGCCAACAGTGCATGTGAACACACGGAGTCTTAGTCTGACTGATCATCAGTGAAGTTATTTTCACCCATAAGCCACAAAGGTGCAGGCACTGCAACAGGGACACACCAACAGTAGTGCCAGCCAAAACTATTTGATATCTTTTCCATTCCCACAATATTCTGCAATAAATTCTCATAGTCTTCATCAAATCATTAATAACCATCTACAGACAGTCAACTGCACAGAACTCTGTGCTGATCACCATCACTTTCTGTTCCTTGGTTTACCACATTTGACTCTCCATATTCCGGAATTCACTGATAAATGCATCAATGTTTACGTTCCCTAACATAAAAATTACCAGCACACCATTATAGCAGCTTTAAAAGAACTTTTTTTTTGCTAGTTATCTTACCCAAAAAATCAAGAAATTCAGCGTGTACTGCTGGCACAAAGAATACTTCTAAAAGCCAAGGATATTTTAGGTCATGCAGTAGTCTACGCTCTGCATTGCAAGGAGAAGACAAGGCCACCAACACAAGTTATGCAGAAGGCTCACAGAACAGGGAGGAGGAGCAAACCAGAAACCTCGGCAGGAAAAAAATCCCAAACACCCACGACAGTTAAAGTGGCAAAGGCAGCTGAGGATCATATGGAAGAAAAGAGACAGTGAAGGCAGCAACTTGAAAACAGTAATCTGATTTGAATATTTCTTCCTATGTATTGTTAGGAAAATTAAGTGGGAAAAATATTTCTAACGGTCATACATCAACTGTTAATAAACTATTACTACATTTTAGCCATTGTGTTTCAGAGCTTTTACAAAAGCAGAAATTCATAACCTTATGAAAAGGGCTTCAGTTGAACAGGGTCATCAGAAGAAGTTCTGACTAAAAAGTACTTCAGATGTAGAAATGCATCAAAACTTATGAAGTGAAACAAGAGTTCCTTTCAGACAAGCTCTGCACAGCTACCACATGACTGGGCATGGTGTCCATATGACTGTGCTTGAAGCTATACCACAAAAATTGAGGAACAGCTGACATAGCCCAGGTAGCTCCAATTCCAGTGCTGCCATTGAAAAATCCCTCTTCAAACACAGATGTGGAGAAATCTTTCTACCCCCTCCACACAAAGTTTGGGACTATTAATTAGTCAATTTAATTTGAAAACCTCAATGTTTAAGCTTTTTCATGTCTCCTTTGTACTGACTGATTCAAGACTTCTGCCCCTTTAATATTCAAGTCATGTCTGGCCTATTCTTGGCAGACTCCCTTTTCAAAAAGGGCTTCAAAGTTTGACGCAAATTCGGCACTGGAGCTAAAGACCAACACAGTTTGTTATAGTAAACATGGGAAAACATGAAAGAAGACTTATAAAACTGTAACATCTTTGTTTAGTTGTTTCTCTGATGATTTCCCAAAAATGTGCCATAGCTTGCTAAAGGCCAGGGACAATTATACTCATGAATAACAAACAGCCATTCAGAGCCATTAATGTCATTGTTACTCATGAAACTACAGATAGATATAATTTTGTATTTCCTCTCAAGATCTTCAACTGCAAGTGGTAAAACTAGTTTTGCCTAGAATAGTTTTGTTACCTTCCACTAGTTTACCTTCTGTTTGTTAAAGTTCAAATCTACATTACTACACTTTAAAGGATTTCTGTAATTACAGCTGAGTATTTTTCCCTCCCCTGCTGTAAACTATACCTGATCAGATCTTGGGATTGAGAACTTTGGACTTTGAGTACTTTTATCTAGTTTCACTTCTCCTCTTGGTGATAGTATAATCACAGACATACCCCCAGAAGATTGATCATCACATCCTGACTAAGCCTGCACAAGTATGACAGAAGAACTAGTTAGATAAACCACCACAGCAGCCAAGGACACACACCCTTATTAAAATACTTTTTTTTCTCATTTACATTGACAATACACTCAAATACTGCTTATCTCCTGCACTGTTTAATGTAAATCCACCAGCATATGTAGGAAAATGTTAGGCACTCAATAGCCATCGTCTCATTTCAACCTCAGCTACTGGTTATACAAAACACTGAGGCTGACAAAAATCTAGTTTTCCCCATTTTAAGTGATGTCCTGTTTGGGCTGTAAGATGTATCTTACAGCTCTATGAGAAGTGTGAGAAGTGATATTTTTGGTACTTTTTTTTTTTTTAAGAGCTAGCTGAAGGACACAAACCTGTCCTTAAAAAAATCAGACCAGATTAAATAAGATTACAGAAAATACAGCTGGAATGATCCTTAAAAGGTCATCTTGTTTCCAGGTTCCGGTGCTCAGCGTTGGATGTCTGGATCCTAATTTGGATTAGGCTATAATGAGGTGTAACACAGGATGCAACACACAGCTCCTCCTGCATGAGCCTGCTACTGAAACCCAAGCTGTGATACCTTCTTCAGCCATGTTTGGCAACTCCCATTTGATCCATTCCATTCCATTTCCTCCAGGCAGGATGAAGCGTGTCATTTCAGACCTTTGTCCAACCTGTTCTTAAAGACCTCATATAAAAAGTGTGGAAAAAGTCCCTCACAAACTAAACTCAAAAATCTTTATGTAATCAATTTTAAACCTACTTGAAAGTTTGCAGGGATTTTTGGAATAAATAAGAACTCAGACTACACAACAGCCCAGCACATTTGGAACTCTGTCCTACACACAACCACTGAAGCACTCAGCAGCACATTATTAGCCAAATGAAATATCTCTTCCTATATTTATGTCATCTTGTGTCTCTTTATATCTTGACTTGTTTTCCTGTCACAGGACCCAGGTGCAATGCTAAGCATATCTGATGTCAGGGTCCCACCCACTTGGCAATCTTTTACTCTATGACACGTCCTTCAGCAACGTGTATTGCAACAAGAACAGCTTCTCAGCCAATGGCAAGTTCTTCTTGGAGCAGGGACAGAAAAAAAAATCACCTAAAAAGCCAGTTCAGATGGACTTGGGGGACAGAGAAACACATGAAAATGAAAACAACCTGACAGCTATAAAAGAGTGAAAGTTTTCTGTAAAATGCATCTTGGTTTTGTTCTCTCAAATGAAAAAGTCTCTTACTGCACAGTGTTTACTCAACATACAATCCTAAGGAAGAAAGTTACCTCTGGAAACAGTAAGGAAAAGCAGACATCAAGTTCATGCTATGACTTAAACCAATTTTAGTAGTGGTAAATCCTTTTTCACAGTTACCAAAGATTTCAAAAACAGCTTAATCCCACCAACAGCAGAAAAGCTAAAAGATATCCTAATTTGGCATGGCTAAAAGGAGTAGATTTTATCCTCTTTCCAAGTGCACACAAAACACACGCCAGTTAGAAGTGCACATTGCTGCAGAAGTAAATCTTAGCACAGTATAAAACAGCAAAAGCAAAAATGCTGGTTCCTCTGCCACTTCTTTGGGGCAGGAATTGCTGCCTCACAGTCACCAAGTGGAAAGGTAAGAACTGGAAGCAGAACAGCAGAGCAGCTAGTTCCTCCATTCCGTCAGCAATATCAAAAAACCTACCACGTTAAAAGTCAGACAAATGATTTCACAGCAACTACAAAGGTCAAAACTGCACCCAGAGGGTTGAGAAGTAGGCCCAGAACTTCTGTCAAGGTGACTTCAAAAAAATTTATCTGAGAAATCCACAGGCAACAACTTTTAAGATATTTCTTTAGTAACACTTTTTAAGTGCCCAAAATAAAGAAGGCAAATTACAAAAATGGGGTAAGGAGACCCGTACCCAAATAGTAAACTATGTAATGTTCATTAAGACACTGCTGCAAAAAAATTTCCTACAACAAGAAGCAGAAAGTAAAAGAAGGTGTGTTAATTGCCAAGAGAAGCTGTGGCTGCCTCATTCCAGGGTGTGCTCAAGGGAGGGTTGGACAGGGCTTGGAGCAACCTGGTGTTGCAAGGGTGTCCCTGCCCATGACAGGGGTTGGAGTGACATGAACCTTAAGGTCCCTTCCAACCCAAACCACTGTGTAATTCTATTAACAGATGACAACAAATATGGAACTCAGCACCTCAAAATTCTCCATTTTGCCACCAGATGACACAAGCAAACTCCACAATGAAAGAAATGTGCTAAGCCAGCAACTTTTTGCCAGGGAAAATAGTGTTAAATTTCTGCTCCCTCCTTTTATTTCAACCATACTGCACCCATCAGGTTATCTCAGCATCAAAAAAAGATTTCAACAACCAAGCCTGACTAACACATGTGCCTCTCCTGAACACACCAGGCTGTACCTAACACTTCCACACCTGTACGGTGCAATGACCTCAGCACATCACAAAAATTACTTTTGTGCTTACCATGAAAATACAGTCTTTGGTCTAACTGCACTTTGGAAAGCATCAGCCAGCTGTCTTGCAGCATGAGCACTGGTTCTTCAACTGCATAAAGCCTGTCCTCTCAAGTTAATTTATCATGACACACAGAAATGGAGACGGCAGTGAAGGACACTACCAATACAGGCACATACAGTTCCTGAAAAGCTACAACATAATTAACCCCTTGTTCTGTTCCATCACATTTCTAAGGTTTCTGTCCTGCTGCCCAAGGCCTGTTTTTTTCGATATGGCAACTGCTGCCTGTGCTTCAAGCCTGATGGATTTTCTCATTAATTAGCTCAGAAAGTATTTATCAATCCCTTCCTATTATTCTCAATATAAACATACTTTCTAAAAGACCCTTTTACATCAGCTTGTGTCAGAAATAGTTTGGCAACTCCAGTCCCCTGACTGGAGTCCATAAGGCATCATAAAATCACCATGTCTTTGACAAGGAGGATGAATGATCTATCAGTCCAAGAGATGGGGGGACACCATTCATGTGCATTTCATAACACACTGAGTCCTGGAATAATGTGCAGATAACATTTTGTACTTAGAAACAAACACTTCTAAGAATCACTTAGAAACAAACAAATATTTGTATAGGGCTAGCGTTTTTTAAATTAAGTTTTCACTGTCAATATTGTGTTCACCATCAGTGCAGTTGTTCTGATTTTTGGAAAATTTAGAAGGCAAGCACAACCAGAGAGATTAGCACAAGACAAGGGGTCTGGAAATAGGCTTGTAAGATGGCTTGTTCCATTACAGATAACACTGCCAATCCAATTTCCTTCAGGAGTTTGGCAAGACAATGAGCTGGAGGAAGTTATCCTACACAGCTGCTTCCTATTGTGTTGCTTTATAATATCACATTAGATAATGCCTCGCAAGCTTACTTACACTGAAGTGACTCTTGGTACAAAAACTGAAGTAAAAACATCTAACACTCCAAATCAGAGTCGATGTCACTGGAGAGTCTGCACCACCTGTTGCTGCCTACAGCTTTACGTACCAGCTCTGACGGGCCTCAGCCTAGACACCGTCTATTTCCGTGGTTTTTGCAATGCGTTGTCACTAATTTTGCAAAAAGGGACAACCCGCCCCCTCCTCGGGGAGCCTCCCGCGCGGCCGCGACAGCGCAACCAGCGCACGCTTCCATGTTCGCTGCGCTCCGCTCCGCTCCCCTCCCGCGGCCCTACGGCAGCGCAGCGCTCCGCGGGGACTGCCGGGGATCCCTCCGGGACGGGCGGCTCGGGGGGCAGCGGGCACAGGCAGCCGCACGGACCGGGAGGGACCCCCAGGGGCACAACGAGCCCCGGGGCTGTCCTCATGAGCCGCCCGGGCCCCGAGGGCTGAGCCCCCGCAGGGACCCCTCTGGCCACGTCTGCGCCCTCGGGGCCGCCTCCCGTCCGTCCGTAACCCCCCCCCGGCTCCGTGTGCCGTGTCCCGTCCGCTCTCAGCGCCGCGCTCCCGCTGTCCCCCGGCCCCTCACAGGTCACCCCTCACTCGGCGCGGCCCCTCCACGGCCCCGTCCCTTCAGCAGCGGCCCCCGGCGGCTCCGCCCCGNCGCCGAACCGCGCCGCGACCCCAGCTCGTCAGCGGCGGCTCCGGCCCCGCGCCCGGACGAGGCAGCCCCGGTTCCCGGCTGTGCCCCGGGCCAGCCCAGCGCGGGAGGTGCGGCCGCCCCCGAGCCGCCGGGCCCAGGGCCGCGCTCACCTCCTCGGCCTGTTTGCGCAGCGCCTTCTCCCGCTCGTACTGCGTGAGCAGCTGCTCGTTGTCGTCCCGCAGCAGCTCCAGCTCCACGCTGGTCTNGCCCGCCGGGGTCCTCCTGGTACACCACGCCGTCCGCCAGCTCCATGGCGGGGGTTGCGCGGGGCCTGGCGGGGCCCGGCGGGTCCTGCTCGGAGCGGCTCCTGCGGCGGCGGCCGAGGCTCGGTGGGGCCGGGCGCGGAGCGGCGCGCGGCTCTGACCTCACCCGCCGCGCCGGGCGGGGCCTGCCGGGACGGCGGCGCGGGGCGGGGCCACGGGCGCGAGGGGAGTGGGGGGGGCGGTGTGCGCGGTGATGTCATCGAGGGGCAGGGGCTGTGTGACGTCACGGGGGCTGCGCGGAAGGCGGGGTCGCGTTCCGGAAATGCGTTCTGAGGGAGCGGCTGTGGGGGACGCGTCAGGGATCGCCGGATCGTCGGGATTGGAGAGAGCTTTACAAAGGCAGCAAGGCTGGGGAAGGGTGAGCAGCGCACTTTCTGTGAGGAGCGCTGAGGGAGCTGGGGCAGCTCAGCCCGGAGGAAAGCAGGCTCGGAGGAGATCTGACCCCTCTTACAGCTCCTCCTGTCAGGTGAGGGTCGGGCTCTGCTCCCAGGGAACAGGGACGGGACACGAGGACACAGCCCTAAGCTGCGCTAGGGGAGGTTCAGGTTGGGCATTAGGAAGAAATTCTTCACTGAATGAGTGACTGGGCATTGGAATGGGCTGCCTGGGGAGGTATCACCGTCCCTGGGGTGTTGAAGGAAAGACTGGGTGTGGTGCTCGGTGCCACAGTCTGGTTGACAAGGTGGTGTTGGGTCAGGCTGGACTGGGTGATCTCAAAGGTCTTTTCTAGCCTAGTTCGTTCTGTGGTTCTGTCACCCAGTCTGACCATGCACCTGGCACTGCCACTGTAACTCCTAAACCACTAAACCACATCACTCACTGCCGCATCCAGATGCCTCTTAAACAGCTGCAGTGTGGTGATTCCACCACCCCCCTGGGCAACCCCTTCCAACCCCTGACCCCACGAACAGTAAAAATAAATGTTTCTAATATTTAATCTGAATCTCCTCTGTCTCAGTGTAAGGCCATTTTCTTTGGCCCTTTCTCTGCAGGTACAGCAGAAGAGCCCCATCCCCACCTTACTACACCCTCCTGTCAGTAGTTCTAGAGAGCTGTAAGGTCACCCCGAGCCTCCTCCTCTCAAGGCTAAATAAACCCAGCCCCATAAGACATTTTCTAGTCCCTTTACAAGCCTTGTTCCTCTTCTCTGCACACACTCCAGGCCCTCAATGTCCTTTTTAAAGTGACAGCACAAAAGTGAACACAACAGTGCCAAGAACAGAGGGACAATCACTTCCACACTATAAGCCACGCTATTCCTGATACAGGCTAAGTCACCAGAGTGAATACTGAAGCCCTGGTGCTGTTGGTGGAGGCTCTGGGGGCCCCTGACAGCAGAGGGTTTGGTCCCTTTCTGTGGGACCAGGCTGGGAGCTCCGGTTGGGCTGTGGGGTGGGAGTGTCCCATAGGCAGCTCCCTCTGTGAGTGGCAGATGTGAAGATATGCAGTGTGACATCTCCCAGGGTATTTGTTTAGCAGACCACAGAGGCATAAATAGACCCAGTGACTCACTGAGGGATGACTGAAGGAGTTAGAATCTTAGGTCCTGGATTTTGGGACTCTGCAGCTCTGTGCTGGCAGGTGTCTGGCAGCAAAAAGGCCTTTCCTTTCTAATAAGGTCTCCAGATAATAGCAGAAATCCTGTTTTCGTAATAATAATACATCTTACAAGGCATCTTGCAGTTGCTGAGAGAGATTGATTTTCCTAGGATTCGGAACAGGGAGTTCCATTCTGGGTCATGTGTTCTGTCATGGGAACAGTGGGAGCTGTTACAGACATTTATGGTAAACTTGAAAATACCTACTGAGATTGAAAATTTTCCGAGTTGTTTCACATCCCTCGTTTTATCATGAGATCATTTAAGTTGGAAAAACCCTTTAAGACCATCAAGTCCATCCATTAACCCAGCACTGCCAAGGCCACCAGTAAACCATGTCCCTGCTGCCACATCTACAGATTTTTCAGATGCCTCCAGAGATGGAAACTCCATCAGAGCCCTGGGCAGCCTCTGCCAGGGCTTGACAGCACTTTCAGTGAAGAGATGTTTCCTAATATCCACTCTAAACCTCCTCTGGTGCAACTTCTATCATAGAACTCAAACTTGGGGAAATCAGTGTTTTTCATTAGGTAATACCACATGTACAGCTGAGGAACCCAGTGGCCCAGCAGCAGTCTAGGAACAAAGAAATGAAAATGTGCTTTAAAAAAGGCAGAAAGCTTGAGAAGGGATGGAATTTTAACTGGGGTGATTGCATTCAGCTCCACTGGAGAGCAGCAGAGCACTCAATTTGCACTTAATTTTCTCTCATTTGGACTGGTTCTAAGGCAGGAACTGTGCTTTAAATGCATGTACTGCCTTGTCTCTTCATGTACTGAGCCAGTGAGTCTGCGCAGGAAGGACAAACAAGAAAAGCTTCCAGCTCCGTATATTGGATTTATTGTGAGTCCTATTTAGACATCATCATCCTCCCGAGCCAATATTTAACGTGGTACAGCCAGGGCACAGGCGGTTGAAATACAATTTATAAACATGGAAAAAAAGCTGTTTGACTTTTAATTGTTACCAAAAAATGGCATCATTCTAGCTAAAAAATAATTTTTAAAAGACACAATGTGTATTCTCATACATATTTTCAAGTGAAATTTTCATTTAAATTATTGGAAATTATCCTTATGAAGGGATTATTTTTCCCCCATTTCTCTTTAGCAGTTGTACACTGCCCTAGTTTGAAAGAGAGGTGTGTGCCAAGGAAGGCGGGAACCTCCCTTGGAATGGAAAATGTGACCCCCTTCCCTCTGAATTATTATAACTTTGAAATTAAGGGGCTTTCAGGCAAAGATACGGGAAAAGGAATAACAGTTCTTTATATATGTATGTGTCTGTGTCTCTGTGTCTGTGTGTGTCTATGTCTGTGTCTGTCTGTGTCTGTGTGTGTGTGTGTGTCTGTGTGTGTGTGTGTCTGTGTGTGTCTCTCTGTGTGTGTGTGTGTGTGTGTGTGTCTGTGTGTGTGTGTGTGTGTGTGTGTGTGTGTGTGTCTGTCTGTGTCTCTGTCTCTGTCTCTGTCTGTGTCTCTGTCTGTCCGTGTCTAACAAGTCACACAAACAGCGGCCACGGCAGCAGCCCCAGCCAGACCCACGCACTCATTCCCAGCCTTCTCTCGGCCGCAGGCACCTTCCCCTTCGGTGCAGTTCCTGTCACAGCCGGCAGGGGCGCTGGTGGCCCCCGGCTGGGCAGGGCACATGCGACTATTCCCCCGCGGCTGCAGGGGGCGNAAAAACGGGGAAAACATGGCAACAGTATCTCTTGTCAGAGGGATCGCACTGCATGGCCACTGTGATGAAATCGCCCCAGCAGAAGGATGAAACGGTCCCGTGCCCACAACTCTCACAAGAACTCCTGGGCTGCCTCTCACGCATCAGAGGGGGAGGGGGATGGCAGCGACCACCCCAGACACAAAACAAAAACAAAAGTGGATGTGGGATAAAAAAAAATCCCTAAGACATTCCACCCTTTATCCCATACCGTTTGATCAATACCTAAATTAATACATTTCATCTGCAAAGACATGTATCTATAACTCCGTACATACAAGCATTACCCTAATTATATACATATATACATCTATACNCGAGGTGGGAAAGTGTAGCAGAGACTCCGAGGCCAGCGGTGTGGCATGCGGAGGCCAGGTCCTGGCGTGGCACGCAATGGCTCTGGGCTCCCAAGCAGCAGAGAAACAAGCTCCAGTCACAGTGCCAAAGGGAAAGAAAAAAACGGGGAAAACATGGCAACAGTATCTCTTGTCAGAGGGATCGCACTGCATGGCCACTGTGATGAAATCGCCCCAGCAGAAGGATGAAACTGTCCCTTGCCCACAACTCTCACAAGAACTCCTGGGCTGCCTCTCACCCATCAGAGGGGGAGGGGGGTGGCAGCGACCACCCCAGACACAAAACAAAAACAAAAGTGGATGTGGGATAAAAAAAAATCCCTAAGACATTCCACCCCTTATCCCATACCGTTTGATCAATACCTAAATTAATACATTTCATCTGCAAATACATGTATCTATAACTCCGTACATACAAGCATTACCCTAATTATATACATATATACATCTATACATCTAGATCTAGATACAGGCACAGGGTGATGGACAATTTATCCCAAAACAATATCCCCTTGAGGTATGCATCGCGTCTCTCCATCCTTCTGTATCACCTGCCAGGCACAACCTGGTCCTTGAGCAGAGACAATCCCATGGACTGGTTTGTCTTTGCTTGGGACAGAATTAATCCAAACAGTTTTTCCCAGCATACCTCTCATATGTACCCCTGGATCTCCATCTGTTGTTTGCAAGGGTTCAGATTGGGCAGGGCCTGCTTGGTGTTAACTAACCATGTGGCCTTTGCTAAACGCAGCTCCCAATTTTTGAAAGTCTGCCCACCCTGTGTCTTCAAGGTGCTTTTAAGCAGTCTGTTGCACTGATCAACTTTCCCAGCAGCTGATGCATGATAAGGAATATGGTACACCCACTCAATGCCATGTTCCCTAGGCCAGGTGTTCATAAGGCTGCTCTTGAAATGAGTCCCGTTGTCGGACTCAATCCTCTCAGGGGTACCATGCCTCCAAAGGACTTGGTTTCAAGGCCCAGGATGGTGTTCTGAGCAGTAGCATGAGGCACAGGGTAGTTTCCAACCATCCAGTGGTGGCTTCTACCACTGTGAGCATGTAGCACTTACCTTGGCGTGTCTGGGGCAGTGTGATGTAATCAATCTGCCAGGCCTCCCCATACTTGTACTTGGACCACCGCCCACTGTAAGAGATGGTTCGAAGATCCCTCATATGCCTCACGAACATCGCCAAAGACAGAGACTGAAAATCAGACTGAAACCCTGAAAACCCCAAAAGGATTTTGCACACAAATCCTGGCCTGGCTGAGGTGGGATGTTTGCCAAGTGTTTCCTGTAGGTGCCCGCTGGGAACTGGTTCCTGAGGACAATGAGTGCTTGTCACAGTGGAGTGCATTGTTCCTTGTTGCCAAAGTGAGAAGGAACAACCCATCCTGTGCACCTACCTGTCCTACCTATCTGTCCTGTTCCCGTTTCCCAGAGCAACCTGCCTCACAACAATGGTTGCAGATTTCCCCCACCTCTTATAGGTGGCATCTCTGCCCTGATGGCCTGAGGCATCATGGGCCTATCAAGCTAGGAACAACTCTCCCTTATGTTGCCAGTCCAAATCTATCTATGACACCTCTATTTTTGCAGCCTGATCTACCTGCTCGTTGTTTTACTGCTCCTTGTTAGCCCGACTCATGGGGACATGGGCATCCACAAAGCAGACTTTCACAGTAGCTTCTCTACCTGAGTGGCAATGCTTTCCACTCGTCAGCAGCCCAGATTAGTCTTCCTTTATGCTGCCAGTTGCCCTTTTCCCACCTTTCCAGCCAACCCCACAGACCATTGGCTACTATTCACAAATCCATGTAAAGATATAGCTTTGGCCACTTCTCACTTTCGGCAATGTCTAGGGCCAGCTGGACAGTTTGGAGTTCAGTAAATTGGCTCAATCCACCTTCTCCTTCAGTAGTTTCTGCAACCTGTCATGTGGGGCTCCACAGAGCTACTTTCCATTTTTGATTTGTCCCTATGATGCAACAGGAACCATCAGTGTAAAGAACATAGCGTGTTTCTTCTTGTGGCAGTTGGTTGTATGGTGGAGCTTCCTCTGTGTGGGTCACCTGTTCCTGCTTTTCTTCATTGGTCAGACCAAAATTTTAACCTTTGGGCCAATTTGTAATTATTTCCAAGATCTGAGGGGCATTCAAGTTTCTAATATGGGCACTCTGTGTGATGAGGGCAATCCATTGGCTCCGTGTGGCGTCGGTGGAGTGGTGGGTAGAGGGAACCTTTGCTTTGAATATCCACCCCAGCACTGGTAGTCAGGGTGCCAGGAGGAGTTGTGCTTCCATGCTGATCACTTCTGAGGCGGCTTGGACTCCTTCATAGGCANGACATCACTGTGGTCTATTGATGACCTCAGTGGGTATATGACATGGTCCATCTTGCCACTTCATTCCCAGGAACTGGGTCTCTTGGGCAGGTCCCTTGACTTAACTCTTTGATGATAAAGCTGGCTTCCAGGAGAATCAGGATTATTTTCTCTCCTTTCTCAAACATTTCTGCAGTTGTGTTCCCCCACACAATGATGTCATCGAGGTACTGCAGGTGTTTTGAAGCTTCACCCTTTTCCAGTGCAGCCTGGATCAGGCCATGGCAGATGGTGGGGCTGTGTTTTTACCCCTGGGGCAGTCGGTTCCAGGAGTACTGCCTGCCCCTCCAGGTGAAAGCAAACTGAACCTTGAATTCTGTTGCCAGAGGAATGGAGAAAAACACGTTATCAGTGTCAACAGTGGCACTTTTCTGCCTTGGGTTCCAGCTCATACTGGAGTTCCAGCATGTCCACAGCACAGCACAGCAGTGTTCAGCAGTGGAGTCACTTCATTTAAGGCATGATAGTCCACAGTCAACCTCCATTCCTCTCAGACTTGTGCACAGGCCAAATGGGGCTGTTGAAGGGTGAGTGGGCCTACTGACCATCCCTTGGCTCTCCAGCTCATGGATCATCTTGTGTGACGGCATCTCAATTATTCCAAAACTGCCAGCGATGCACTGTTGGGGTTGAAATTGGGATGTGTTGTTGCTCCACCTTTAGGAGTCCAACTGCAGAAGGACTCTCTGACAGTCCAGGCAAGGTGCTCAATTGCCTAATGCCCTCTGCCTCCACAGCAGCTATTCCAAAAGCCCACCTGAGTTGTTTTGGGTCTTTGAAGTAGCTGCTCCAGAGGAAATCTATGCCCAGAATGCAAGGGGCCTCTGGACCAGTCACAATAGGATGTTTCTGCCACTACTTCCCAGTCAAGCTCACTTCAGCTTCCAACAGGGTCAACTACTGCAATCCCCCTGTCACCCCAGCACTAGAAACAGGTTCTGCCCCTACATGTCCCAATGGGATTGACGTGCACTGCGCACCAGTATCGACCACAGCTTCATATTTCTGTGGTTCTGATGTGCCAGGCCACTGGATCACACAGTGCAAAAGACACCTCTGGCTAGAGGCAGGCCCCCCCACCAAGTAAATTGATTTGCAGTTTACCAGGGAAGAAAATCAGCCCTTGGATCACTCTGGGTTTAGAAGAGTTTAACTGGCACTTTACCCAGACGAAGACATTTTTCTAAAAGCTTAATTCTATAGTGGTTTAGACCTTAAAGCAAAACAGAAATCAAGATAATGACTGGTGAATGATAGCAGCACTCAGCTAAATGAAGAGTAGGATATCCTGGAGCAAACAAAACATGTCAGAGTGAGGTCTCTGGTTAAAAGGAGCAAGAGGGATACAGCACAAAATATGAGTTTCGATAAGAACCCCAAATATTCTGGGTGGTATAGACAGAGGCTGTGAGCTGGGACCAGTGTAAAGCTGGGGCCAAACCAGCAAAGCTGGAGCTGTGTTAAATTCTCCTGAAGTCTGGAGACATTCACAGTCAGTCCTTTGTCTCAGGCCTGTTTTAAAAATTTCTACTGGTTTTAAGTCATGTGGAAATGGTTTGAGCTCAGCAGTTACACTTAGTTCATTCACTGAGAACTTTGACGGTGTTTATTTCTCTCCCAAGATCAGTCAATTTTTTGGGAATTATTTGTCTAGATTCTTTACTTCTTCACATTTTAGATAAACATGTAATTTCCAATGTAATTAAGTGATCTCGGTAAAATTTGCAACCGGCAAAAGCTCATTTATACAGTAACAACTTGCTCTGCTAATCGTGGATTAATCTCAAAAGTGACAAAGTTGACCCTTATTAATGAGGTTAAAAGACTTGGCAAAGATTACAGAACAGACCTATGGTAAAGCTGGAAGTCATGCTTGCCCACCTTAGGGGAAGTCCTAAGTTCTAATCATTAAGTGACATAGATTTAACAAGGCTGTAAATAGATGTCCTATTCCTGCTTTATATTTTTAAATATTTTTATAAGCATCCTGTTTCTAGAGACCTTTCTTCTATTTTTATGTATTATTTTGCCATAGTGAAGATTACAGCATTAGAGTTTAAGTAGTATGAAACATCTTAAATAAATGTGTATCAAAGCAAGAGAACAAATTGGATTGGCATTGTTAGGAGAATACTCAGAAACTCTAATTCCAAAATAACCTCAAGGAGGACTAGCTAGAATGTATGATGCTGTGATATTTTAAATATCATCTATTAAATCAGAGATCTTGGAAAGTATGATGGAAAAAGACCCTGAATACAAGAAAGCAGGTTGGTTGAATAGATGCTTAGGTCAGATCTGGAGTCTCCCACCAGAACTAAAAGTACCACATGGACGTGTGATGGATTGTAGTGAAGAGAAGGGATCCCAAGTAAGGAAGTCCATGTTAGCAAAAAGCTGAACTTTTCCCTGTCAAGCAGCAAAGTCCTGCCCAGAGGGAGGCAAAATCTTCATTGTTTTGCTTTTAAGAACAGACAGGAAGTGGAGCCCAGGAAGTTCATCTCAGTTTGGAAACAAAAACAGGACAAGCATGGATTTCTATCCAGATGCTTTATTCTCAATTCTCTTAAAGGCAATAAAATGCTCAAGGCAAAGCAGCTCAGTGGTAAATGGTTGAAGGGTCTTTTGACTCAAACAGCTAATATAGTATAACCAGAAAAAAACCCAAACAAAATGAATTACCTTCTTTAAAGAGGAAATACAAACAGAACAGTACGATAACGAGATTTTTATTAAAATAACGTTACGTGCCTTTTGTTAATAAAACCCGGGATCCAGCAGGCAAGACTGAAATGCTGCAAGGGCTGAACCCGGCACCCCCGCTGTAAGGGAAGAGGCACCGGTTACCCGGGAGGATCGGGGAGAGGGATGGATCCCGAACCCCCCGCGGGAGCGGGGCTGGGGCTGGGGCTGGGGCTGGGGCGGGCCCGGCTCTG
>VWZP01000482.1:213323-257259 GCA_013396995.1 Dicaeum eximium
GGGCGGGAGCCGCGCTGTGGCCTCGGCAACCCCGCGGCGGGGGGGGCACGGCTAAACCGGGCGGGAACCCGCCATGACCCGGCTTGACAGAGCCACCGGCGCGGGACACGCTCTGCCGGAGCCGGGGGCACCAGCTGGGGACGCGGGCTGTGACACTCGCCGAGGCCACCGGCGCAGGACACCGTTTGCCGCAGCCACCGGGCCACCGGCGGGGGACGAGGCTTCAAGGTTTGCCAGAGCCACCGGGCCACCAGCGGGTAAGCCGGGTTGTGGGGCAGCGGGAGGAGTGCCCCTGTCCCCGGGCAGTGTCACCGCACTCCGGCGGAGCCTCCCCGCATCCCCCGCATCCCCCGCATCCCTCACCTGCCCGCTCAGGTGAGCGCGGACACGCCCCTGCAGCGGCGCGGGTCTCGGAGCCCCTCTGGTCCTGCTGGTTTCCAGGTGAAAACTCTGCGTGTGGATTAATTTCTTAATTTATTTTACGGCGCTGGAAGATGGATCCGTGGTGATCGCTACCTTCCTTTCCATTTAGAGCTTTTCTGATTTCAGTATTCTCTGATTGTTCCTACACTTGGCACCCTTCCACTCCTTCAAACTCACTCCTGCAGCACTTGGGAAAACCTGTGTGTGATCACCAGTTTGTCCAAACATTGCAGACCGTGGGTTACTGACCCTCAGGTGCAGCACATCTAATGACACTGATAGCAGCCAGGACTGGCATGGGCTCGGATCCTAGAGTCCTGTTTAACACATTTTATTCTCTCCCTCCTCAGGACCATGGCTGCCATCGACGAGCGCACCTTCATCGCCATCAAGCCCGACGGGGTCCAGAGGGGGCTGGTGGGGGAGATCATCAAACGCTTTGAGAAGAAAGGATTCAAACTGGTAGCCATGAAGTTAATACATGTAAGCTCTCATCAATTGCTGTGTCTGCTTTTTTATATCAGCTGTGGCCTTCAAATAGAGCAGCATGCTATAACAACAAATGTGGCCTCTGTAACATTTAAAACTGAAATTTTGAGAAGTTGTATTTGGGATGTTTTTGGAAACGTTCCAATTCCCAGCTCTGGCTAAATGCTTTAGACGTACTAAGCACACTAATTTTAGTAACCTGATGTCCTTAGTCTGAAGAGAATATTCTTTCAAGTGCATCCTATGCCAAATAAATATCTTTGAGTATCTTTCACAAATCCCAGGTCACAAAAACTGCCTGTATTGGCAACAGAAACTTTTCCAAGTTTAGTTGTGGCTAAAGCAAACAGTTCAAATTCATATCAACCAAAAGTGCTCCTAGGAAGGTGCTAGAAATACTGCATTTTTAAGTGCGTGCAAGTTTCAGGATTACCAGCACTCTGTGGTTTATCTCTGTGATTTCACTATGCTCTTAAGCTCTTACTGTAAGCTTTTTTCTCTGTCTGTCTTGTTTTTAACCCAGGCCTCTGAGGACCTTCTGAGGGAACACTACATCGACCTCAAGGACCGGCCATTCTATGATGGCCTGGTACAGTACATGCACTCGGGACCTGTTGTAGCCATGGTGAGTTCCTGGCAAGGAAAATCACTGCTTGATTGTCTTCCCTGCAACGAGACTGTGTCACCTGTATGATTCTAGTTTATTTTTTAAAGGATTTAAAAATCTGGATTCAAATACTGTGATTAGGAAGATGTGCTGTTAACTCTTTTTCTTTAATCTTTTCTCATAGTCTTTCTCTCCTTTGAGTAGGTTTTTTGAGGAAGAGGGCAGGGGCAAAAAGGAATCACAACCAGGACCTTGAGAAACAGTAAACCTGCACAGAAGCCCCACTCTGAAATGTCAAGTAGTAAGCAAGCTGAAATAGGATGGTGGAACATTTTTACCTTAGTTCTCTTTTTCTCCTTGATAATGTGTTTGTAAAAAGTTGAGGTCTAGCTTTCCCATGAGCAGACAGCTCTGTGAGACTGTTTGACATACTGAGATGGGAAATTGTTCCCTCCCCACCCTGGGTGAGGAGGGGGATTGCACAGAAGGGGACCATGTGAGTGATGCTTCAAGAATCTGACAGGAGAATTGGAGATAAAATATGTCTCACTGTGACAAATATTCCAATGGTGATTTGTGCCATGTTGGACAGCCCTGTGTTCTTATGGATGGTATAATTTATCTGCTGCTAAAATTTAATAATCTGAATGGATTTTTGTTTTTCTTTAAGGTGTGGGAAGGTCTTAATGTGATTAAGACTGGAAGAATTATGCTGGGGGAAACCAAT
This sequence comes from Dicaeum eximium, assembly GCA_013396995.1. NCBI lineage: Eukaryota > Metazoa > Chordata > Aves > Passeriformes > Dicaeidae > Dicaeum > Dicaeum eximium. Next base: position 215,570 of record VWZP01000482.1, read on the forward strand.
CCATTCAATTCCAAGCCTGGCACTATTCGTGGGGACTTCTGTGTCCAAGTTGGAAAGTAAACTTTAAAACTTTTGTTATCATCCAAAAGCACTAAATGCCAAGTGTTATGTCATTATATCTTCAGGAACTGTGCTTCATCCTTCTCTTACACATGGAGTTGCCATTCCCTATGCCCATGTCATATTAGGATCTAAGGATGGGGATCAAGTCATGGTTATCTCCATTGACAAAAATGAGGAGCAAAGCTGGCACTGCCTATGCTGTGTCTTTTCCTACTTTCCTGTTACTTTTAAAGCTCCTGTTCATAATGGGAATAGCTTCAGAACAAGAAACTTACTTTACTCTAAGAATTCTCTTACTCTTTTATTCACCTTTTCTTTTCCTAGGAACATCATTCATGGCAGTGATTCTGTGGAAAGTGCTGAGACAGAGATCAATTTATGGTTCACTCCTGAAGAACTGGTTGATTACAGAAGCTGTGCTCAAGAGTGGATCTATGATTAACACCTAGCCTGGATCTTCTGATATCCCCATGTCCATGAGCAGCCAGCCTCTAGCCATTCCAAAGAATTCCCTGGTAGAAACCTCAGAAAACAGTGAGATTGCTCTGTTTTGGATGTTAAATAGAGTCAGTGCTTGCTGCTCCTTTGATTTAAAAGCTGTCAAGTTATAGATGGAATTGAACATTTTAAAAGCTGCTTCTGGGATTGAGACATATGAGGTTAAAACACAGAGCAGATAACTGATACATTTTTCTTTATAGTCATAGAGGGTATTTTGGTAAACATTAAAAATATGGGTAAAAATTTATTTGGTAAATAAATATGCAAATAATGGCTCAGAGTCAGAGGTTAACTTTGCTAAAGCATTAGAGGACAACTGGTGGTGTGTAAATGCATTGATAATATCCCCAAATGTTGAGGATTTATTTAATATCAAGTCAAGTGTGTCCCCATTTCTAAAATAGCTGCAGAAAAAAGCCCATTTCTCTCCCCAGAACATGCTGTGCTCATAAAGAGCTCAGCTCTGGCTAAAATGACAACTGGCCTCCACACTGACACTGTTTCAGCTTGCTCTTTTTTCCTTCCACACGGGATTTATTTCGCATTTTAAGGAAAGATTAACTGGCCAGGCTTGATGAAATGTCCTTCTATGTGAAAAGAAGATTAATGTCAGGATGGATGAGGGAGACTCTACCTTCAGCCACTTCAGTGCAGCAGCTCTCTGACATTGCACAGAGCAATAAGTGGTGTTTGCTTTGCCAGCTGAACAGCTGGTAATTTAGTTTTATTCTTATTAGTGTAATTTCCTTAGTAGCTGGAACTACAAAGCAAATTTTCCTCAGATAAGTTGTTTCAGAAGTGACTTTATCACTATAGTTTTGTATTTATTTAATGATGTAAAGAAGTACAGTCATAATAATGCAGAAGATGTTTCAGTTTCAGCAGCAAAAGTTGTACTGGATGAGGAACTTGGGATTGATATTATGTATTTATTTCCCTGTAACATTTTATTCACTAAGAGCAAGAGTTTCATGGAATCAGTTGCTCAAGCTCCATGATTTTTTTCCCCCCACAGTGGGTTCTTGTATTCGAGTACTGAACTATGCAGTGAATGTTGAATTGAAAGTTTATGATACCTTATGGTGATATCTAGCTCCTAAAAAGAAATGGCACAAAATAAAACAATATTTGCCGTTTCTTAAGTGAAATAAAATGGAATTTAAAATATTTTGTCTTCTATTTAATTAATGACTATAAGGAGGGGAAACAAATTCTCTAATTCTCTAACAAATTCTCTTCATTCTCCATGAAGCTATAGGTGAGGCTGTGAGCTTCTCTTCTGAAAATATTGTGTTACAGAAGATAAATCATTAGGTTAAAAGAAGTTGGAGGAAAGGGAATATGTGACAAACCTGAGCACAAGATGAGTAGTGTCCAGTTTCATCTTTGCTTGAAAGGTTACTTGAGACATCTCGTTTCTACAGAATAGAGAAAGGTGGTTTGCCTGGAGGTGTGGGGGTTGTCAGGAAGCTGCTGATTTGTGTTTCTAATGTGATGAGGCTGGGAAGAGGTGAGGGCCAGCATTCCTGCATGGCCGAGGTGCCTGAGCAGGTCCAGTGGGAAACCACGAACTGAGCCTGTGAAGCCACTAAGTGGCCCCCTCAATAAGAGACAATGAAGGACTGCAGAGGTTATTTCATAGATATCCCACCTGCAGTGATGATGTGCAGTTATAACTGGCTCAGGAAAAGGTGCTCTATCTACTAGGAAAGGGCCAAGAGACAAACATCATAAAAAGTAACAACACACTCCCTGTTTCATGCTGTGACACGGGTTCAGGGACTATGGGTATGCACAAAACAGATAGTACCATCAGCAGAAAAGAATGAATAAACAGGATGCTATAGGATGGTCTGGCAGAACGGACCCCCTAAGTTTAAGATAAGATAAGGCAGCTTTCTGGGTGAAGGAAACTGCAAGCAGAAGAATGTTTCGATAAGCATAAGATTGATTGTAACCTAATTTCTGTAGTAAGCATTTCTGGACTCACAAAACAGTATATAGGTCTTGTATGTTCTCAATAAAATTCGATCCTGATCACGGAGTTCAGGGTCTCCGTTTCACTCCATCGTCAATAAGGGACTGTGAGATTTTGACACTTTATATTCCCAGTAAAATTACCAATAATGTTTCTGGGTTAGGGATCCCACACTACTTTTCTGTGATAAGTGTGCTTTCAAGGAGCTGTAGCCGTGCTGTGCGGTGTAGCCGGGTCGGCAGGACCAACCCTCAGACCGCGGGGATACCTGAAAGCAGCCAACCCAGCAAAAAATGGGTAAAAAATTATTTATTTGTATTAAACATCCGCCGTCGTTTCAGTGCCTTAAAGGCTTAAGCCACAGTTGCCGCGTCTGTAAATAACCCTCGAAGCGGCGGAGGCGACAGGTGCGGCCGAGCCTGGCCAAGAGCCACCCTCGGCCGCTGGGTCCGGCAGCGGCCGCTCTCCCGTCTGATCCCGGCCCATCTCACCCCGGCCCATCTCACCCCATCCCATCTCATCCCGGCCCAGCCCGGTCCCCCTTGGCGCTGGCGATCCCGCCCCCAAAGCGCCGCCGACCCGGCGGCTCCTCCTCTGCGCGGGGCGGGGGATCCGCGGCGCGCCCACCTCCTCCTGCGCCTCTTCCTCCGGCGGCAGCGGCGCGGGCGGCAGCGGCGGCGGCGGCAGCTCCGGACAGGTGAGGGCGGGCCGGGCTCCGCTCTCCAAGGGCACGGGGGGTGCGGGCGGAGGGGCCCGGCGGGGCCGGGCTGGGCTCGGAGGGGCCGGGGGGACGTTCCGTGGCGGTGCCGCGTGGCGGGGCGGTGCCGCCATGGCCGCCGCCGACCTTGAGGCCGCGCGTCCCCTCACGCCGCGCTCCCGCTCTCAGCGCCATGGCAGGGAACGGCGAGCGCACCTTCATCGCCATCAAGCCTGACGGCGTCCAGCGCGGGCTGGTCGGGGAGATCATCAAACGGTTCGAGCAGAAGGGGTTCCGGCTCGTGGCCATGAAGTTCGTGCACGTGAGTGCCCGCGCCTCGCCCCCAAACCCCGTCCGTGCCCGGCCCGAGAGGGGCTCACGCACCCACACCTGCACACAGAATCTCTCCGTGCGCCTTCTCCTGCGGCACAACTGGGAGCTCATGGCGGATGTGCTGGGGCGCGCCTCAGGCCCGGCTTCCTGCCGGCCACATGGCTTCTCAGAAAAAGCGAATTTTGCTCCAGAGGTTTAATGCAGCCCGATTGAGAGCTGGAACGGCCTTGGCTGGAAGGTTGTCTTGGGTAACATCACCCCGGGATCCCGCACTCTGCTTATCGCGGAGGGTCACTGCAGTGCAAAGAAATCATATTGACAAATCCCAGCAGTGCCACAAAGAACTCCTTTAATGTTATAGCAGGGGCTCCCACTGATATCCACAATAGCACTGCAGCATTATTGGTAACGTTAATTAATAGTGAATCTAATCACTAACGCCATAATTTTACACCTCTAACACCTTTTGTTCAATGATCTTCAGAAAATGATATTTAAAGTTACATCTGTCCTTTTAAAGGCCTCTGAAGACCTTCTCAAACAACATTACATTGACCTGAAAGACCGCCCCTTCTTCCCTGGTTTGGTTAAATATATGAACTCTGGACCTATTGTGGCTATGGTAAGTAGCTTGATTTTAGTTTAAGATTACTTTCTTGAATATATTTGTCTTGCTCTATAAGTTATTAAGAATATTCAGAGATAGTGTTGCAAAAACATTTTTCTCAAACTACCTGATTTGATAGTGGCAAAATAAAGACTTTAAAATTAAGACAGTGAAATTACTGTATAAGAAAAGTGCACATATATAATGGGTATTAAAATGCCTAATATATAAATGTATAGAGCAAAATTCCTGAAAGCAAATCTTCTGCACCAGAAAATCTGTTTTGGGCAAAAAAGGTCAGGCTCTCTGACACAAAACCCCAACTTCTGTGTCATTCATTTTTACATTCCCCCCAAAACAATGTACTTGCTCCAATAGCAGCTCCTGCTGTGATAATGCAGGAGAGGACACTCAGCAGGGTGTCCCTGTTCCACCACAACATAAAGGGTTGGGAGTTAGCTTTGTGCATTAACTCTGAGGCTTGGTAAAGTATCTCCTTCACTGCAGTAACAATGTTGATAGTCCTTTTTACAATTACTTCCCGTTAATACGTTTTTTTCCCTTGTCGCCGTTACAGCCCTAAGAGAGAATCTAGGCACAGTCAGTATCTTTAATGGTGGAACCTTTGTTGCTTTGTAAAGTATCATAGACCAAAGATGAATTATCAGTATTTTGCATAAGCATGGCTTAACAGAATTTTTGGTTGTTTTACCTTAAGGTATGGGAAGGACTCAACGTGGTTAAAACTGGGAGACTAATGCTGGGGGAAACCAACCCTGCAGACTCCAAGCCTGGCACCATCCGTGGTGACTTCTGCATTCAAGTGGGAAGGTTTGTACTCAGTCTGTTAATTGATACTAAAATCTCAACAAGTCCTACTCACTGTTTACCTGCAAGCACAAAAATTGTTGATAGTCTTATTCTAGAAAGGCAGAATTGGTGGTAGAGACCTTAGTCTCATGGTATGGATTTGCAGGTCACAGTGTATACCTGCAGCTTAGGAAAGTGGTACAAAGCTGACTTTGTTTCCATCCAGCTCCTCCCCAGAGCAGCCTGTAAGCTCAGGCATGGGCTGGTGCAGAACAGTAGCTCTGGAGTGACCCTGATAGGCAGAATTAGCTCTTGGGGGGGTGGGGGCATTGGAACTCTCTACCTGAGATAACAGCAATAGCCTCCCCACTCTAAATGCTTCATCCAAGTTTTTGCAAATTGAGAACGAGGTTGCTGAAAGTGCATTTTTATAGGAACCATGTTTGTCTCCTTCCACAGGAACATCATCCATGGCAGTGACTCTGTAGAGAGTGCACAGAAGGAGATCAGCCTGTGGTTCAAACCCGCAGAGCTCATAGACTTCAAGCCCTGTGCACACGACTGGATCTATGAGTGATGGGTGCCCACAGTGATTTGTGCCTTCCAACACCTCATCTCTCTCATTCCAGCTGCTGCCCTGGGAGCAACCGGAGTTATCTTAGTGCTGAAAGTGACCATCAAATAAAAGGGTGTGAACTAATTCCTTGTGGTGCATTCACAACAGGCCTTTGTTCAGTACTCATACATGTCACTTTAGTCATTCAGGAGCCACTGACACGACCCTGGCACAGTTGTTGGACTGAAGCAGTGGCAAATTTGCAGAGAGAGGTGAAATTCTTATCTAATTCATTCTCTTATCAAGCCACATACCTTGTGCCCAGGGCCTCACATGATTTGCCATCACACCAACATACTTAAAATACTCATGTTTTTACAGATTGTGGGTATTTTTAATAGGTTTAAGAGTGTCTTTTAAGAAAAACAATCCCTATTCAAAAAAAGACTTTTAATCATTTTTATTTTGTGTAAAAAAGGCAAATTTAGTGAATTATTTTCATCTTGTACACAAAGTTATAATTTTAATGCTTTTCACATCCATGCTGAAAATCCGCAGTCTCGTAAAAATGAAAGTAACATTAATTTTTCCAAAAGCATTTTTCACTGAGTTATGTACATTGCATGAGAAAGCTTTAAATACTCTCTCACTGACCACACAAATTACCAAGAAAATAAAAGATTAAATTTGTACAGATATTGATCTATATATCAAATACATACAGAAATGATGTAAAAACCCATTTGTTTAATCTTGATTCCCGCCCCAACATTTTCCCAGGGGCCAAAGCTGATGCCTTTTATGTATAAATGGCTGTGGCTTTTCATTTTAAATATGAAAAAAACCAAAAGCAAGAAAAATTCAGCTGAAATCACAGTTCTTTAAAATCCCCTCCCAATAAAGGATTGTTACCAAATATATTAGCACCATCGTACAAAGATCAAGGGAGGGTATTCACATCACAGAAAACAACAATAAAAAAACCAAAACAAACACTGAAACCCGTGTTAGTATCCGTAGAATAAGGAATCAATAACTGCTGTAGCTTTCCTCAGATGCAGCAAAGAACAGAAAGTTCTAATGAAAATAACATAATAATCAAAGATCTGAGAGATCTGGAACAAGAAAAGAGGGGCAGCAGCCAAGTCAGGGACAGGGCTTGGGCTGCCTCATGGTCAGAAAAACCTGCTGTGCCAAATGCCAGAATTAGCCTGACCCCATTGAAGGTTTTAGGTGTCCAGCATCTGCTGCTCTCTCAGGCAGGTACCACAGCTTGAAAGCCAAGAGAAACATCCTAGAGCCACGGGAATGCTTTGCAAAGCCAGGGAGCTGCCACTGGGACACCCCACAGGTTTTTGGAGGATCACATCCCTGGTAGCACCTTGCTCAGGTTTTCCCTGAGCTGCTCCTCAGCAAGTGACTTCCAGCAGCTCCTTCCAAAGTTTGCTTAGTACAGATGTCACTGTGCTTGACAATTACACAGTTGAGGCATATTATGAACTCAGAGACACAAAAGGCATTTCACCAACTGCTGAAGTCACACAGGTACCCGAGAACGTACATCACCTCACAGACTTTAGTGTTTGATGAATAACAGAATATTATAAAGACTGATACACTTTAGAACAGATTCTTACATTTCTCCCAACACAGGAAGTGTGTTAAGGACTAATTTTCCCTTGACATTTGAAGACTGACTCCAAAATCGCAGATAAGCCTGGGCAATACTCAATTTAGTGACCTGGCAATACACCTCACACATTAACTAGCCCAACCTTCAACCACACCAATTAATGCAACAGTTTTTCTACCAAAGTCAGAAGCTGTTGATGAGAGAAGAAAGCAAGACTCTGAGAACCTTGTTCCAGCTGATGGGACAACCTGCAAGTTGTTGCATTAAAAAAAAAAACCCAAAAAACAATAGTGCTATACTTACCAAATGAAATCAATGCTTGCAGAGCTGGATTTTACAGCAGATTAAATTGAGAACACAGGAAAACAATCAAGGCTCAAAGTGTCACTACAATGGTCTCTAATCCTAGTTCTCCAATCTAGGCTGTTCAAAATAAACATCATGGGTGGGTCAGAATCTGAGATAAGGTATTTGAAGTCTACCAGGTCCAACAAAGTCCTTTTTATGGCTATTTTAGAGAGCTAAAATGTCTTTACCACCTAAAGTTATAGATTTGTGTAAGCAAATTAACGGATTCTGTCAATAGAAGAAGCTGTTGTTAAAAACAGGTAGTTATTTAAGAAACTTTACCAGTAAGGGAGAAAAGAATTTCAGACATTCCTACACTATACAGGACATGTTTTACTTCCAGTAGTAGATACAAAACTTTACATAATTAACCCCTCTTGCATAGAATGAGGTAAGCCTGTGTATATCACCAATAATATGTACCCAAAGTTGGAGCAATATTTTAGAAAATAATCAAATTGCTGGTTTTCAACTTTTATGCACGTTTTTAAGCTCAAACAACACTATACAAAAAATAGTCTCCTGGGGCTCTGTGGGTTGATATCCTTAAAGCATTTCTTAGGCTGTAGGAATACAGATGTTAATAATTTTTGATCAATTGTTTTTTAAGCCCTAATTTATGGTCAAGAGCCAGATGATCATTGTACTGCTCTGAAGGGGACCTGTGAGGATCCAGAAGCACTTATAGAACTTATGAGATAATTCCTGAGAGTTTAGTTAATGAACCTTACTGGTAAAAGCTAAAGCTCTTGATGCACATTCTTCCAGTCACAGCTCTGCAGAGCTGATCAACCACCTCACTCATCAACTCCATTTACAAAAATGTACAAAAGTTAAAAATATGGAAAGATAAAATCCAAATTATTAAGAGCTCCTGCAAAAATACTTTGTGTTTAAGCCGTCATCATTTTCACCCTTTTATGTGACTTTTGCCTTGTAAAAATCTGGAAGTTGACCAGGTGGGGCCAATGGGATGCTTGACATGAGACAAGAATTCCAGGCAACAGGCAAATCCAGGTTATGAATTATAGACTAAAACCATGTGATTTTGATAATGTTCTCAAGTCTCAACTCTTATGTTACACTATTGCAGCAAGACATGAATATTGCAGGCTCTGCAGCACTGAACTCATTTTTAATCCACAATGTAGGGCTCCTTTCAGCTCACCTGAAACCATGTGGCACATCAGTTCTGAATGGTCACAGATAAATACTTAAGATGGTAAGGAAACATTTATGGTTTTCTGAATGGAAAAAAAAAACATCACAAGAACACTCACAAGTTCCTTCCCACTACCAAGGGAGCCCTTAGTGACTGTCCATCTAAGCTGCTTCTTCAGTCAAAATTCAGAGCTACAACTAATCTTCCAATGAGAGAATTTTCCCAATTCCAGTTTGGCATAGGGCTCTGTAAACATTTGCTGAAGCATTCCAAGACTACAGACATTCATATACAGACAAGAGCTTTGTAGATCCAATCCAATGCCCACGGTGGTCGACGGAGACAAGGCTGCTGATATTAATGGGCACTGAATCAGACCCTAAGGAACGTTAAAAAAACAAAACCTTATATAAAAAAGGGTATTTTAAACTAAATAAAAACACCTTGAAAAGTTAAAATCTTCCTCAGGTGATGGCTCCGTTGCACTTGGGGCTACTCACTGAGTAGAGCTTTACGGGACTATCTTCCATTTATAATTCATGCCTTTAAATCAGGGCTTTAAAACCTTATTTTCACAATTAAAAAAACAGAGGCGTGACCAGTGCAGTTCACAAGAGTCTAAAAGTCTCCCAACTTGTACCAAAATGGTTCATTTGTTATGACAGTTCATTTGTATTTGCAACTATATCTTCCTCCAACTGCTTCCCACAATCATGCTAAATAAACTTTAATCTTACCAAAAAATTAGAATTTCAGTTCTTGTTAACAATGCACAATAAATCTGAACTTGAAAATATTACAAAATTCTTTCAAAAGCTTCAAATACAACACAAAAGTGTCCTTTGTTTTTGTTTTTAATAAATTGAAAAATCTTTTTCACTAAAATAGTTTCCCCACCCTTCCAAAAAATTCTGAACTGAGTCTAATTCATCTACATTTAGCAAAGCACCCCAGGCACAGTCACCTGAACTGCACCATCCAAGTGGGAACAAAATCAGTCAGTCTTGGAGAAAGGTTCTTTTCCTATCACCAATGCTGTGCCCCTCACTCCTGCCTCAGGGTTCCTGTTTGATGTAGTAGCTGGCAGAGCCATTGCTTTCCTGGTCAGACGTTCCCTGCAGGAAGCTGTACTCCTCTCCATCCAGCAACTCCTCCTTCAGCTGTAACGAAGTCACTACAAATCAAAAATTCACATTAAACATCTATATAATTTAAAGTGCAACTTTTCCTTAGATTTACTTAATATTAATGATATTGGGAGCATCCCAGATTCCCTGTTTTCTTATATTCCACATTTTGTCGATGCTTTAACGCTCAGGAACCCAAAGAAAACAGACACTTTGTGCAGATGGAACCTTAAGTTATGCTCTGATGCTCTTAACATTACTTCATCACTTAAAATTATTCCCAATTACTTAATTATATGTTCTCTACCAGATTTTCTCAAGAACTGAGTATTTTAAACCACTTCAACTTTTAAACCACTTTGCTTCCTATTTAGTCTTTATGCAAGTGGAAATGAGATTGGAAATGGCCAACACTTAACCTACAATTCAAATTACTTAGCCCAGTTACTGCAAACAGTCTATGTGATGTGAGACAACAAAATATATTGACAAAGATTTCTCAATCCATCATTAAAATTTTAAGATCCCAGAAGGTAAGTTTCATTAAAGCGTAACATTTTTTTGTACTTTAAATCTTTCTTTGTCAAAATTAAATACAAATGAGATTAAGATAAAGATGTTATAAATAGCAATAATGTCACAATTAGTTTTCCAGTTTCACTAATGAATAGAGATAATTATCAAAATATGAGCAAAATGAAAAGAACATGGAAAACAAAACATGTAAACATTCATTAAAGGTGCAGTATCCACATTGAAGGGTTGATTATACAAAAATTAATTATTCTCTATGACCAAATGAATGAGAAAAAGTATTGAAGTTTATAATTATTGAATATAAAGTTTATATACATTGTCAATGTGTCTTGAAATGCAGGAATATACAGTGAAAGGAAAAAACCCCAAACCAGAACCTGCTGCTGATAGCCCTGCAGTAATTTGTAAGCTGTTTGATTATTCATTTATAAATATTCTATGTTGAAACAAGCTCTTGAGCTAAATAAAATTTGAAAATTATGATAGTAGAGGATGTCAAAAGTTACTGCAGCATAATGCAAGCTCTCCTCTTCCTTCTTTAAGAGATTCTTCCGCCCACAATCCCTTTCTTATTTTTTTCTCCCAAATACTTTTCCCTGCATCATGCCCAACTCTGACCAAGATTCCTGATCTCTGGGGGGCAACAAAGTGCTGTCTAAATGATAAGACACATAACTGGCTGCTTGGCTATGCTGCAGTGCCTTAAGCAAAGGCTACACAGGGGTCAGGGATACAAACCAACCCACCATGAAGGCTGAATCCTTTCTCTCCCCCAAGCAGGAAGCTTCTGCAGGTACAGGAGTAACAGCAGTTGCCATTGGATTGTCTCTGGCTCATTTGAACCCAAGTCCTGACATTTCGATATTTAATGGTATCTTTTTTCATTTGTTCCTATTGTACAGCTTTTACCTACAACCCTTCATTGGAAAAGCTTAGTTCCAGCTACACACCAAATTACTTGAAAGAAGAAAAAGGAAAATTAATGGAAGCCATCCAACTGAAGGAAAAGGAATGCAGATGGGCCAGGTACTTCCTTTTTACATTGTTTCAGTGGTTTGCCAGGACACAGAGACAGACTGTGTCTGATGTCATGACATTCAAATCTCCCAAAACCAATACAAATAGAGCAATATGCTCCAGAGCTGGGTGAATCTCTGGGAACAGCCTCCTTCTCTGCAAGGCTGGCTGTAGGTTCTTTTTAAAAATGAAGCACTCCAAGAGCTGAATTTCAGTGCTTAAGAGATCATTTCAAATGACTGAAAGATGCAAAGTACTTATGCACCCTAAAGCAGCACCATGAATTTGCTAGAGAGCAAAACCACTTAATACAAACCAAGGTGAAGAGCTGAACCTTTCTCCTGTGCTCATGACAATACAAAAGGGGAAAGAATTGGGTTTGAACCCTTTCTGAGATCTCCCACGGACAAGAAGCTTCAGAACAGACACTGTTTTGTTACTAATCTATCACTGACTCCATTCAAAGCCATGCAAACATACCCTGCACTGTGCCTGCATATGTCCTACAGCTACTGCAGTATCAGGCAATGAATGATGCTGAGGAATAGGCACATAATTAATGAGTTCTGGCCATCTCAAACGTGTTCTAAACTGATTAAGTGGTATAAAGGTGATGTCTCCTTCCAAGAGACTGAAAAGGTATGGTCTTGCTGGTTTCAATATAAACACAAATATCTTTGGACAATGACAACACTACACCACAAACAAAATTAATTTTTTCCAGCCTTACCAAAACTCAGTGTTGAAAAATTCCCCTCAATTATCATAGAAAGCATTGAGAATCACAAACCAAGGAACACAGGTGTTTCATAGGAACTGTGAGATCTAATGACACAGAAATTAAGACTGTGTATCTCTTTGCACTATAGAAATGCAATGCAGGTGAAGATTTGGCACAAAAGAACAATTGTGCATAAACAGATGCTCCAGAACACTCTGCCCCTAAGCAAGGCTCCTCTTTGGAATCAAAGGCTCTGTTAAACATGCTATGTACACACCAGTAGGAACATGAAGTGAAATTAAAGGGGTCCTTGAGAAATGTTGAGAGGTGTGCAGAAGAGAGCAATGATTTTCCTCAGAGCCTAAAGGAAGCATGTGGATTCCTTTTTTTCCAGTCTGTTAATGGATAACACATGGACAAGAGAAACTGTTCTGGATGTATTCCAGAGTCAGTAGAGAGTGCTGACAGGGCAGCCTGTGCAGACTAAGGCAAGCTTAAGGGAGTAATCATGCAAATCTGAAGCTAAATCTATCAACCTGGCAACTGTCCTGCAGGGACAGCATCATCCAGCCTATCTGACAGCTCCTATTGCTACAACATATTTGTTAGCAATAATGTGCTGCATTATCTTGCCAGAAATATCAGGAAAAGGGAAGAGGAAAAACTACGAGATCCTTGAAGTGAATTTGTATAATTGAAGATTGATTACATTATGTAAATTATACTTAAATAAATTCAAAATTTTAATCAACTTCAATATTACCAATTAACTTTTACGTTTTTCTCTGCTCACTCATACAGATGCACAATTACACTGCTTCAAATATATTTTCTTAGCAATCCACAAAATTTCAAAAAACACATTCCAGAGATATTTTCCCAGATATTTTTACAGCATACAGTTATTTTCTCTGCAAAGCATAATATACAATAATGACCTACTTACATCCAATATTCCCAGATCCACATTACTATTCAGAGTTTTACAGGGTGCATTTTTTTTATTTTAACAATCTGCAGAGCCCCTCTGGGATTCTCAGTAACCCACACCACAACCTTCTTCCTCAGAAGTTCTAAACCAGCTGCAACCCTCTGCTATGATTAATTCAGTGACATGGTGCATCAGTGAGAATGAAAAGCTCTCTAGCAGAAAAAATTAAACCAACTAAAATTCAAAGAAAAAAAAAAAAAAAGAAAGATTGGATGAGTCAGCATATGACACCTTGGACAACAGCTTCCCACTCTGCAGCGACACACTGCAGTGACCAGTTACCTGTTTGGAGGCTGGAACTGAACTCCTGGATATTCCTGGGAGGCTGGAAGGCCTCAGGGGCTATCTGTGCTGGAAGGGCTTGGTATGGAGGAGGAATCAACTCGTCATCCCCAGAGAAGCTCCTCCACACCTCACCTGCCGTGGGTGGGCTGGACAAACTGACAGGTTTTTTTCCAACTTATCTTTCTCTCTAAATATCAAGTCAAACTAAAATAAACACTCAGGTTAAAGTGCATCAGGCAACTCTTGACTGTTCACTGAGAAATGGCTCTGACTGATATTAACCCATTCTCAAAACCAGAGCCTGCACAACAGCACCATTCAGTTATTAGTGGGAACATTCTTCTCAACAACCACATTGTAGTCCCTGAATTCTACAGGCTATGGGTAGGACTTCAAGGGCATCACTTAATACCATAATCCACTTATTTCATGCTCTATCAATGAAATACCAATGCTGTGAATTACTTCTGCTGCAGCTATACTGCACTGTCACATGCATTCCTCTGCCTGGACCCAAGACATCTTGGCTCAGTTTCAGGCTGCAGTTGTTTCAGTGTGTGTGCCTAAGAGACAGAAAGATACTTCTGTGGAAATAATCCCCTCCAGACAAAGTTTATCGCCTCTAAAAATACATGCTCTAATTCCCTTAGAATAGTATTTCCTATTTTTACAGTGCCTTACAAACAAATAAGTATTTCAGCACATAGGAAAAAAAATTCTAAAATGCCCTCGAATTACTAAACACTGCATTCATGAGAAAACTTAATTAAAACATTTCCAATACAAATGACCATGCTTCTCCTTTATCACTAAGAGCTCACATTCTGTGCTCAAGGCATGTTCTCTCTCTAGTATTGAGGGTACAAGATCTGTAACAAATAAGTGCTTTCAGCTACATCAACACTGTGGCTGCTGATGCATCAGTCCTATCAGCACTGTCAGACAGAAAAAAAGACCAGCCCTGAAAAGGTAACCGATTATGCATATGCTAAAGATACCACCCTGCTTAAATATTCTTATAAGACAACTTCAGGATGAGCCTTTTAGAGAGATTAATGAGGCAGAATGGTGTCTACAGAACCCCAATGTTGAAAATATGGAGGTCAGATTATAATTTCAGTAACCTTATTCTGATATACACACACAAGAGGAAGCAGACAATACCAGCAGATATTGCATCCTTCATTATTAATCAATTCTCCAGGCATGCTGGCATGTTACCCTTCAAGAAGTCACCTGCAGAGATTTTCTGAGCAGCAGGCAAACAGCACAAAACCCTACTCACTGAAACCAACATTGTTGGGAAGGGAACTGGGGGAGATTCTCAAGTATCCCCAAAAGCATTCCCAAAGTGTTTATGATGCAATTATTTCTGCTTCCCAGCAAACACATGCACTCCCAGTGCTCCCAGGAAGGGGGGCACACTGCAGCAGAAATCTGCATCATTACACACAGGAAAATTACTCAATGACATCCTGGGCTGTCTTGTGAGCACATGAGAAAAATGTGTGGAAATAACCCTGGCCCTGCTAAAACTAATCTAATTTAATACATAGAGTTTCTTGTTAATCATCTGTGGTGACTTTACATGGTGCCATAAAAACACCACGGTTGCATTATAGGGTTTTGTGACTGAAATCCTTTACAAAATAACTTTCTAATTTATTTACAAATGCTGAACAAGAAAAAGCTTCAGAAGACATTTTTAGTATTATTTCCTGTGACTCAGCACTTCTGCTGCCACAACCTACTTAGAAAAACCCATATAGGAGGCAGCTGGCTCCAACTGTTCATGACCTTGTTCTGTCATTTTCTGGTGATTAGGAGGATTTCTTAGTACTGAGCAAACAGTCCAGAACACAATCAGAAGTTTTCCTTGCTTCTACAGGCAACATTTACACTAGGTAGGTGAGAAATGAAGAACAAATTTCCCTAGACAAAGTTTTCTAAAGCTAGACTAAAGCTTCCTATGGCACTAAGTAAGAGAAATTAATTTTCCAGGTTTGGGCCACACTTACTGTAAGATGGGTAGCAGAGGTGTTAGGAAAGGGATAAGGTAAGAAGTATGATGGTCTAGAGCAGCTTGTTTAACAAAATCTGCTCAGACAGTGCAGAATTATCCAAAAAGAGGTCTTACACAAAAGGTAATTAACCATAGAGCCATATTTCCCTAGCTTAAAGCAACAGCACTCACAGCTTTCCCTGGATATCCTCAAATCAGTTTTCCAGTACCTGAATTCTATTTAAAAAATACTGCTGCAAGATTCTGGAAAGGATCTGGATTTTACTGTTTATTTCCTCCAACATCAGAAAGGAAAACCAGTGCAATGTTTGAGGCACTTAACAAGAGGTTCTAAAAGCTTCCCAGACACCTGTTTTACCTGTGGCACTCACCAGCCAACTTCTTTTCATGCCCAAAGATCAACACAGCAAAGGTTATATTCTCAATGACTGGGGAAGAAGGTTCCAATCGGCCTTAATAGATCCATTCACAAATTCACCAGGAAGACAAGGTTTTAAACTCATTAATTCTATATAACAACAAAACACTCTGGAAACAAGACTAAATTAAGCAAGTTAATTTTATATTTTGCCAACTTGATTCCAAGGGAATCAATTACTATGGAAAGTACCTGAACACTGCAGATCCTTAAAAATGTCACTACTCTGTTTTACTGTGACAAGAACAGCCACATAGAGCAATGATGTTTGTCTCTGAAAGTAATAATACAAAAGCTTAATTTACGTAGATGCCTAAAACAAAAAATCTGGCAAATAAGTAGCTTTTTTTTATCTCAAAGAGAAGCCAGTTAGATGATAATTTAAATTTTCTACACCTCATTCTTTCTGATCCCAGTAACTTCGTTCTTATTCCTTCACCTGTGTTACAGAGAGCAGAGGGAAAACTGTGTTGATACCTCAGTATTTTGTACAAGGCAGTACAACTACCCTGTACTACATACAGTACAGAGCCAATATATCATTTAACTGAAATTATGTCAGAATACAAAATTATTTTAACCATTGTCCATCTACAATTCATAGATAATTATTATTAGCAACATTGACCCTATCACGAGTTATAAAATAAGGTTATTCTCAATGAAAAAGTTCCTTTTGTGGCATACTGCACCTTCAAGCATAACACCTGTTTAGACACACATTTCCAAACAGAACATGGACTTAGGTAGAGACCACAAACTTTAGAACATGAGGTAAAGTGCAAACACTATTTTGTCACCCACTTTTCTTATGTCCTTTGTACTGTTGTGATTTAGCTTTTTTCTTCTGTTTGGATGAACTTGACTGGCTATCTCTTGACGCTGCAAAAAGGAAAAATTCAAAATTTATACTTATTTAAATAAACCACTTCAAAATGTGTCAAAGCTGCAACACAGTTACAGAATTTTTCCTTAGTGACTGAACAAAGAGAAATTTACTGAGGAAAACCAACTTGCATTAAACTACTTAACAAGAACTCTCTCGTTACCCTCTCATTAAAAACAGTTCTTGAAATGCATTTCATCAGTTATTATCACTTGATCTGACAGGACAAGTTGTGATGTAATAAATTAGATACAGCTTCTGCACAGGCTGAGTTCCACCAAATTCAGGAGGTGAAACAGATACATTGGCAGTCTTAAAACAATAGAAGCTCTCAGCGAGCTCCTTCAGAACTGACAAGAGGCTTTTTCCCTGCATCAAATCAGCATCTTCTGGCATTGAAAAATATTACTCAGAAGTACTTTAGAAAACAAAGTGGGAAAGATTAGAACTGTGAATTAGAACTTCCAGGCATTAGCAAGAGCTTTTTCTATTTTTGTTATGCCTGGGGACCTAACTGGAAAAGGTTAGGAAAATGAGCCCCCATGAAATTCATTTCCATTATTGAAAAAGCAGGACTCACACTGCGGTGCAGGAGGCTGGAGCTGGTATCCAGTGAGCTGACACCATCCCACAGGATACAGATCTGGAGACTCACAATCCACCCACTGATCATATTCATCTTCCCACCCATCAAAGTGTATCCTCAGAAGCCGGTGGATAATGCGCGTCACTGTGGCCACACACACCAGGCGAGGCTCCATCAGATCTACAGCCTCCAGTTTCATGCCAACATGAAACCCATGGTTTGGAACTTCCTGGGGAAGCAAAGAAGGCAAACATCAATAAACATCAAGATAGTTTAAGCACAGTGCTGAAACAGGGATTTCAATCAACTTAATATAGAAAAAAACCAAGTATCATTGATGAAGTTTCCAGTACCTCTGCATCTGTTTAACATTTCAGAGATACTAACATTTGTTTACTCAAATGGTTCTTATCTCAGAGTCTTAGTTTTTCACAACTGTATTTAACAAATGGGTCCATGCCATGCACTATGCAAAAATGTAAAGAAAATACTAATTCCAGTACAAACGTGTGTAATTTCATTACCTTATTGAAGAGCTTTACTGGTGCTGCTATTGAGTCAGTTTCCCTGAGGTAGTCAAACCATTTAAAAGGGAGTTTTGCAAAACCTGTGAATTTTAAACATTTTCATACATCAACTGCAACTTCATGTGTAAGAACAACAGCAAAAATAGCACATTGAGAGTGTGTTACAGCTATAAAGACAACAGGAGTCAAACATCAGTATCACACTTCCACTCTCTGAGCTTTGATCTAAGGGACAGCCAGCCACCTGGACATTGCCCATTTGCAACTAACAAGAAGAATGAAGCATCATTTAAGTTAAGATAATCACTGAAACTGGAAGTTTTTTGTCCACAGAGATTCTTATCTCTACAAAAACCCTACACAAATGACCCAGAACAGATCATGGAATTAAGGCTATCCAGTTTCTTCCCTGCGGGGAAATAGCTCCACTATTGAAACACTTAAATTGTCAGGAACAGAATGGTAAGAATAAACACGGATATTTTACAAGTTTAATAAGGGTAAAAAGAGTAGTAATATGTAATATAGAAAATTAGGCCATTTTTTAAAAGCTATTAAAAAAGGAAGAAAATAATCTCTCAAAAATATATGTAGCTGCTACTGCATATGCATAAAACACAGGAAAATCTTTTCCTTTAAGCAGTTGTTGAAGTTGCTCAAACTAATAATTCTCTAATTCTAGCTGGAACAACAGCCTGGAGGATTTCTCTGCAGCAGTGTGCAGTGATGGACATCCTGAAAATCTGCAGTGCAGTGAGCATGGCATGGGAGCTACAGGAGAGGTCTGGACCTCACCTCTGTGTGGGCAGGGGGCTGCCACTCAGGGCTGCCACACTCAGTAACCACAGCCCAAAATTCAATCCCATCCCTCAAAATGCCTAAGCATCTTCATCTTCTACTGATTTCAGCATAGGATGAAGATGTTTGGGAGGAATGAACTTTGCAAAGTCCAATGACTTCACAGCAACTGAAGTTATCTACAAAGCTAAATGCAACTTGGGTAAGAGTGCTCACACTGGCTCTGGAATATCTCCATGAAGAGATGCAGCTGGAGAGTTAATTAATAATGGCAATACTGTATCAGTTCTGCATATTAATGCTTTTCTTCTCAACGTAACATTCCTCTGCTACACCAATACATTTGTACTCAAGTTCATCACACACAGGAAATGTGCACGTGGGCCTTGTCAGACCAGGCAGAATTAAGCAACTATCTGTTTTCCAGCCCATAATTTGGAAAGCAAAATACCCTCCTTGTTAGAGCTAAAGAGCTTTGATCACTTTGATCCTATTAAAAATGCTAATGTGCATTATGCTCTGTATTTTACTGCTAGTAATTCTTCTTCCAAATGACTTGTAGATTATTGCACGTGTGATTTATAATCACCTCTCACTGATGACACAGGACTTAGGAAAACTCCAGTAAAAGGGAAAAAATACATGGAGGTAAAGAATTAGGTTGCCATGATACAAGAAACACTAAGTATCATAAATGTGCTAATAACAAAATCCACATTCTGAAAGTAGTGTTTCAAAAGTGAAGAGGTAGTCCCATCAAAGGCAAGTTTTTCTCTTATTCTGTCTCATCAGTTTCACATATATACTTCTAAATTGATTGATATGTACTGATACACAAGCATTTCCTCACATAAAAACTTCTATTGCAAGAGTCTCTGCACCTCGTATTTTTGAGGGATGCTGGTGCCCATGAATTTCTAGGCAATAGGTTTACTAAATCTGCTGGCTGAAAAATAAAACTAAATCTGTATAACTGCACTTTCCACACACTCTAGGATGACAGAGTGTCACTGTACCACAACTAAAATGATATGAAATTACTTTCTTTATGTTGCATTACACTGTAGTTATTACCTAGAAAAAGAATTGATTAAATACAAGTAGAAGCCTGCAAGAATGAGAATGGAGGGAAGAAGCCATAGAAAATCATTGTCATCTGCTGTTATACAGCTATGATCATCATAAAATGTGCCAGACCAAGGCAAAAAATGGGAAAAGGGAGGCAAAGTCTTTGGTAGGCACGTGTGCTTGTCAACAGACAGCTTTTCCTCGCAGAGAGGTTTATTCAGTGTACAGCCCTAAAGCTCAAGTTTGTGTATAGCCTTCCAAAAATTGACTGGTGTAGTTTTGAACTAGCCTGAGATTCTTTACAGTGTTCATTAATTGTTTTGGTGGCCAGGACTTCTCAACCAGTGACACTTTCTGAAGAGCCCTTTTAGTGACTCCCACACTTCCCACTGACTTAGTGGAATCCTCAATTTCTGACAGCAAATGCAAATTATTTCAGCAATAATCAATCTAACTTTTTCTAAATGAGGAGTTGGCTACCTCTGGCTTAGATTACTTCAAAGTAAAGCTGTTGTATTTGTTTCAGACTTGAGAAAGTCCTAAGAAGTGACCTGAATTTTGTAGGCTGAGTTAAGAAACAAAGCATATGGCACATACAGTATCACTGAGCAATATTCACAATAAAAGGTGTCAGAATGCTACCTGTACCTCTGGGTGGAGTTAGTTCAATCATGTTAATTTCACAGAAACCAACAGGGAAAATAGAAGGGGAAGTGGCATGGTAACAAAACCAATCAGACTCATCTGCTGCTTCTGAGCCATCAATCCCAATCATAAGATAGCCATCTGCTAAAACCTTGGTAAAGAGAAATAAAATTTCACATTAAATACCTTCAGCTGGGTGAGAAAGCTAGAAAGAAAGCATGCCATGTTTCAAGAGTGAAAGCAACTCAATAATAATGGAAGCACACTTAGAAGGACATTCAGTTATAACAAAAACCCTCCAAATCATACCTGTCTCCAGGACTGTGAATACAACTGCTACATGTACCTTTGGGAACTCCAAAGTTATGAGATCAACATTTCCTTTTTCTGATCTCTAGTTTATTCTTCTTGTGAACATCAGCTCTACTTCTAAAGCTTTATAACTCAGTCTATTCTTTGGCTTGCAAGGATATTAAGTACACCATTACTCAAAATGATAACAATACTCCTCTCCTCACTGGAAAGGTTATATAATCAGCTAAGCTGCTTTTTACATTTTCTCTTTTAAAGCAGATTTCACATGGATTGGCCCCCTTTCAATCAAGCTAAGAAAGAAGGACAGCCTTAAAATATCTTCATAGACTTCTGCAAATCAGCAAGATGAGGTTTGGTTTTGAACAGTTGCAAAACACTTGGTATAATTAGCAGAATATTTTCCTGCAAATTCATCTCACAAATACATTCTAATTAAAGGTAAGGATGAATTTCCAGAGATTAAAGTCAAATTTACTTGATTATGTTTTCATAGCAGTTGTATATTAACAATTGACAGACATACCCCATTCACTGTGTGAATGAACTCTCCTAATTTTGGTTTTGAGCTTTTTGTTTCAAACCTGAATAAAGGTTAGGGGAAAAGGATTCCTCTTTGCCTCCCCAAAACGCACATTTGCTTTCTTACCTTTCTGATAGTTGCCACACATATTGCTGAAAGGTTTAGGGGGTCGATAGCTTCCAATTTCATTCCTTCTTTAAACCACTCTCCAGCTGCATCAACCTCTTTTACCTAAACAATCACAGAACAGCAGCAGAAACACAGAATTTAATGAGCCTAGAACAAAACGTATCCCCACACTGCCAAAGCAACAGACTGAAACATCTGTCCTACCACCTCTGCTTATATCAAGGAGGTCAGATTGGATAACACAAGCAGAAATACATGTGCTGGGCCAGGATGTAAATAGAGTTTCAAGTCTGGTTTACACACAACAGGAACTAAAGGTCCTCAATCAACTCTGCAAAGAGTGTTCTAGCTACTGAACTCACCTTCATAAATAAGTGTGGGGGTGCATCAAAATGTCCATCCTGTTTCTTTGTAATATCTACAAGGAATAATAATAATACTATAACATTGTTCAGAAGTTTTGTTCATAGAGCAAACAATATGTTTTTCTGAATATGTTAATGAATACCACACAATCACTAGTGTGGGAGGCCCATGGTTTATTAGTAACACTACCACAAAAATCAGGAGGACTTCATCCATCCATTTTTCTTGCTGACTTCAACCTGAGCTGCCTCTATAACACAAACATCATTTATGGAAAAAACCCAATATCCAGTATTTACAAGACTATTTGATTATATCACAAAATTGATGAAAGTATTATATAGAAGCTTTTGCCAAAAATTGGCAGGTAAACTACTTTGCACTATGCTATGACAGAAAATTACATTTATATGTATGTTTTTATATAACTACATATAATCACTTTAAATGCAGATATATATATATAGGTACATGTGTATCTATATGTATCTGTATCTATCTGTTAATAAATGGTTCCAGAGAAAGGTGAAGCATTAGGAAAACTGAAGGCCTTTCCCTGAAAGGAAGCCTTGTGGAATGCTTTACAGAAAGTCTGTCTCTGACAAGTGATACCAGCTCAAAGGAACAGAGAAATAATAAAAAACCCAGACTGTTTTTTTGTTTTGTTTAGAAGCCTTAACTATTTCAAATTACAATTGCTTTTGTATTTTAGGTACCAAAGGCCTTAATTGTGTCCCTTCTATCACACTGTCACTTCACTTTCCCAGCCCATTCCCTAATGTCCTCTAAATCATGTAAATACTGCAATATAAAATATTAGACAGTCTTTAAACTTGCCAGTAAATAGAAATTCTGTATATACTAGGATACTTGTCCATGTTGTATTGCACAAAAAAAAGGAGTTAGATGTGAAGAAACTGGGAGTTTGTGGAGCAGGGCTGTAATTCCAGGTATCAGCATGAAAAGTGAAGTTTGCCATGCTTGAATAAAGGTCCTTCTGCCTACAGTTTGCTGACCTCTGTTAATCATTGAATCTTCTAAACACTACAAATCAACCTAAAGGTTACTGTGGCTTTTCCACTGCTGTACCATGTTAATTACAATTTTGACTGAAATTCCTGAGTGTCGTAAAATTGGTAAAACCCCTGGGCCACATTACATAACATTTTAAAGTATCATTATTCAAGGTAGTTTGCTTAATTGTATAAAGCAACAGAACTGCTTAAGCCAGACTCCTCCCAGCCAACACCACCCACAAATCACCTCTAACCCAAACCAAACTTACCAGATCTTTTGAACCTGTGTCCTATACTTCGAGACCAGCCAATATGATGAATTAGTGGGCTGTACATATGGCACCAGAAGTCATCACTTTTGTCCTCACTCTCTTCATACACCAACCTCAGGCGGCCCCCGACGACGCTTTCCACCACCGCCACCCTTGTCCGGCAGAGGTGCGTCTTGTCCACTACTTCTACCCTCATCGAAGTTTTGAACGGGTACTGCATACTCTCAGACACCTTGAAGCAACACAAAACATACATTCTATAAGAATACCCTCTGGTTTTCCATCTCCTGTCTGTTAAAGCATGGTATTAACATACTTGTAATTTAATTGATGTACTTGTTAGTCAACCTGGAAAAAAATGACACAAATTATTTCTCTTCTATTTCATTGTAATAAAATATTTCAGAAAACTAAGAACAGATCCTACAATGCTTTAATTGTTTCAAGGTCATGCCTTAAGATGAGATACAATTCTCACATAAGTTCAAGGAATTTTCCATTGACATAATGAAAGTTTGTTCAGTTGTTAACAATGGGTGAAGTTACCTTGAGAAACAACTTTAACAAGAAAAACCTCAAGATATTTTGTTCTTGCTTTGTCATCCACTCAAAATACAGCATTTAAAACACAGGATTAAAATACTTCATTTTAAGGCATGGAAAACAAACCTTCAACATAATTAAAGCTGGCCATTTACAAAAGTATTTCTTCAAAATACACAAAAGAAACAGATGTTAATCTGCTTTGTGAAAATAAACTGTATTTAAAAATCAGTATTTGTCACTTGCCATTTTCATTACCAACTCCCCAAAGGACTGAGATCTTGCCAAATTAATTTGGCTTCTAACTTAGCCAATTTTAAAATAAAAATTAACAACTGCAGAAAGGCTTTTTGGTTGTTTTTTAAACATAACAAGAAGTGTAAAACAACAAATTAAGTCTCATATTTCTACTAAGAACTATATGCACCATCATTGCACAATATTGGCAGGTAAACTTAAAACACACTATATAGCAGCTGCCACACCTGAAGACATGACTAAGACAGAAAGAAACCCAGTCCAGACCAGGAAAAAAAATACTAAAAACTATTTTGGTATAAAAATATGATCTTTATTCCTTCTACATCCATACTATATTAACATATTCTGTTCAGTTTCTTGAAATAGTGCATGATAAAAATCATAATGGGGTATTTTAAAATTAAAATAGACTAACTAGTTTTTAGAGCAAGCTATTCTTTCTAGAGCAAACAGTTTTCCAAATACATACTGACAAGTGTGGACATAACTGGAGAAGGGATTCCAAGGAAAACTGTACCTTCCAAGGGAAGAATCTACTGTATCTCCTTCCCTGCAAGAGGAGCTAATGTGCCACAGTAAAATATTTCAGCTCTTCACACTGCGCTGCAGTTTTCTTTACAGAACACCGTTGATATTCCATCAGCCTTACCTTCTGAGAAAAGTCAGGAGGAAGTGTTTTGGCACCAGTGAGTCGTTTCACTAGAAAAGCTTTCCAGTTTGTGTATTTGTGTTGGATGGCTGTTGCAAATGAAGGGGAAAAATAAGCCACTGATTTTTAATAGTGCCTGTTAGAGATAATATTAGAGTCTGGAATATGTAGAGAAGAAATCCCAGATGACTATTAAAAGGCCTAGATGACAATAATGACAAAAAGCCTCTTTAGAGAATGAATGCTACCCAAGATTAAGTTTATGGGCCAGACTTAATAACAAAGAACGTAATAACAAAGTATAAATAAAATCAGTGCATGTTCCCATCACTGATTAGCCAACTGCTGCCACCCCAATCTTGAAAGCTTTGAGTTGCATCAGATGGGCTACTCCAAGAAACACTTAGAGCATCAGTCAAGCTCTTATTTTTCCAAAAATTAAAATTAATTCATAACTGTTGAAAAGGTTGTTATGGTAAAAGAATACTTTGACATCTGGACCATGAGCAAATTTAGTTTAATAAAGAGACTTTGAAATCAGTCAGTAAGGCTACTATTTACATACTTCGAGGAGGAACTAAGGGCTTCCCACTGGTTGCACACCAACCAACTGGGTGGATGTCAGACCCACAAATGTTGCACCAGAAGTCAAGACTTGAATCATTTTCAAAGCCTTCATATCTCAGCAGAGCATTATAGCCTGAAAGAAAGCATTTAAAAAATACAAGAATGAAACAAGATTATAAAATATATATTAATATTTCTTGACCAATCATTATGTACATTACATTGGTTTCCTAAATGTAATTTTTTATATCAAGGGTTTTTTTTTATGGCACATTTCTGGATGATACTAATGCACAGAATGGATTACTTTGATAAATGTGCATGTATTATCAGGTAAGTAAATTCCAATAAAACTAAAATTCTTGAACTATAAACCTTTAGAAATTGCAGATAAGAGGACAAAATTAATTACGCACAGTATCTGCTTTTTAATATCTTAGATCTGTGACCTTGAATTTCTAACTTTTTACCAAGAAAAGTGATTCATATCATTAGGCTTCTGGACAACTCTTACAGAGTCTCCTATCTAATCTGCACTACTCTTACTGCACTCTGAGGCAATAATAAAAAGAACCAAACCAAGGATAGCCATTTTTAAGCACCACAGCAGCCAATGTAGAACAGTGACAGCATTATAATGTGCAACCTACAGACACAGCTCTGCCAACCTGACCAGTGTCAGCATTACTCTCACCAGGTGATCACTGACTAAAGTATTTAATCCCTTCACACAGTTATTTTGATTACCTTAACTAAAACACATTTACCTGCTAATTTTACAATTCCAGCTATCCAGAAGACTTTGGTAGGTAGGCTGCAGTCAGTGTTTGGAACCTCCACTCTCACCCCTTCTGCAATATCACCCCAGCAAGTCCCCATGGGTGCCTGTCAAGGTTGGGGTTAAAAAGTCATCAGCTCACCATGTGAAAATATTAATTTTTTGTTATCTCAGTGTTCTACAAACAACTTAAAAAGACAAAACATTCAATATAAATATAATAAACATATGGTTAGAAACTACTGTTTCTATGAGAACCTACTTT
Organism: Dicaeum eximium; assembly: GCA_013396995.1. NCBI lineage: Eukaryota > Metazoa > Chordata > Aves > Passeriformes > Dicaeidae > Dicaeum > Dicaeum eximium. Next base: position 241,568 of record VWZP01000482.1, read on the forward strand.
GGTTTTGATTTAACAACTATGCTTAATACTGTAATTGTATCCAGTTATTCCTGTGTATTTACTGGAAAAGACTTATAGCATTCCAAGTTTAAATAGCAGTTAAGCACAAGCACAAATTGTACATTCTCAAAAGTCAGTTTTATTCTAGGATGTTTCAATTAGGAAGAAACTACTGATGTTAGTAAGAATGGTGGAAATTGCTATGCAATTCTACCTGCAAGAAAATCATGGTACCTATAGCACAGACATCAAAACCTTTAAATTCTGCAAGTCAGGCATGCTGCTGGAAGAATGCCTGAAAATGATTTCTTTAATCTATTCTAATGATTCATTATAGTGGGGTTTATCATTCACTGGTTCATATCCTCTCAGAGGAACAGGCTTTCACATCACCTGCCAAGTGATCACTCCATGGAGCAGGCAAAAAGAACAGAAGACTCTGAGTGGCACCTTTTTAATGAACAGCACAAGGAAAGGCAGAGCAAGATCCCTCACACTGTCCCATGTGAAGAATATGTTAAGAACAAGAAGGAATATCCAGCTGATGAACTCGTAAGTGTTTGCAGAAGCTGGGGATAGAAATTACATTTAGTTTGCTATCTCCAAAAGAACATTTTGTTGAACAGAGCCATGAAATGTCAGTCAAAGATGGTGTTGTAGATACCAGAAATGCACAGTGCTGAAGAACCTAAATTCTTAACAGTAACTTAACTGAAGTTATATTGGTAACAAGCTAAAAATTTTCTCAGTCTGCAATAAACTTCCAACTACCCAGGAGAGAGAGATTCATATTTTCAGTGTTTTATAACAACAGTCACACCAATTCTGAGAAAAATGAACTCATATCAGTTCAGAGATTACCCAGCTATCACTGGGACAAGTGAAGGAGGGATCCTCTGGCTCTGCACTCTGTCTCATTTACAAAGTTCTTTGCAAACCCAGAGAACTGAACCACTCAGTGGGAATAGCCTCCAACTGCACAGAACTTTTGCTGAGAGCTACAAGATTAATCCTCAATGACTGGAAATGACAATACTGGAATTTTGCTGGGAATCAGTAATTGCCACTAGCAGCACCAGAAGCTGAATTTATCTTAAGAAATGGAAACCCTTCACTAGTTGAAGTATTTGAGGTTATACAAAACTTAAAACTAGTTTCAACTCTTAAAGGAACTATAAGAAGCATGCCAGTTTTTATTCTTGGAGCCTGGTCTCTTCATGTTCTGCTATGTCCCATCTACACCAGTCTAGACCACAGAGCTAGCTGTCTTCTGCCAACTGGCAGCCAGAGAAAAATCCAACTGAAAAGATGATAGCTTATTTTCACACACAAAATATGCAGATACAACTTAAGTCCCATCCCATACTCACCACCCTCTCTAAATTGACATGTGGAGGTTTTTGGATTGAATTTGGGAAATAAACTTTTCAAGCTGCATATTTTAGCAAATCTTATTGCCTGTACAGAGATACAGATGAAGTCAAACAATCAAAAATAACAGTGCTGACTAATTTCATAATCCAGCTGCACTCAATTGAAGTACATTTTACTGCCTCTCATCTATTCAGTTGATTCAGAGAGAATAGTATACCAAAACACTTCTCACATCAACCTATAATGGAAATTTCATTTCCAGAGTGTGGATTGGTATAGACGGAAATAGCAGAAAGTTAAATTTGTCCTTGTCTGTGAAAATATTGGTTCTGCTAGTTCTCCTACACCAATCCATATGGCTCACTCTTTTAAGAAGGAAGCCATGCTGTGCAGCATCACTGCTGAAATGTCAGACAATGGTACTGTCCTGAGGGATGGTTTACAGCACACCTGTTACACTGCACCATCTTAGTCTCCTTCACTCATCAGGGATATTCTTGAAGCAGGAAGACCTGGATAAACTAGGGCTGTGACAGCCATCTTCCTCCATGTCTCCTCTGATTAATCAATCAATGTTTGAAGAGCGCTTTTAAAAACTCAAAACGCACTACAGAAGTGTTAAGTCTTACATATCTGCTGACTGGAAGGTGACTGCAGTCTGGATTGGCATAGTGTGAACTAGCAGAACCATCATTTACAGGTAAGAACAAATTTACCTTTCAGACTCATGACGAAGAGATCCACTTCACATCACTCCCAAACAAGGAAGAGCTGGTTCCTGGCTTCCTGCTCCGGGACATGACCTGGGAGGGGTCTATCTGTGAGCACCAAGGGCCTTCTCTGCAAGGTAAGGTGCAGTCAGGAAGGGCCTGTTTGACAGGAGTACCTAAAGGCCAAGTATTCCCACATACGCACCTGAACAAAGAGCTCACATGGCTTAAATAAGTGACTTCTAGAGGTTTTGGATGGCATCAACACTGCCATGATTCCAGACTTTAAATCAGGATTTTAATGGCAAATCCTGATGGTGATGCTACCAATTACTGAATTGTACAGAATGCTGAAAACTCGTGTGTGAGCAGTGCCCCAACAACAGGTATGCCAGAGGAGAACACATGCAAAAGGATTTAAACAAAAACCTTCAAAGCAGAGCAGTGCCACCCAGTGCAGCATCCTGGAAATGCTCCCTTAAATCACTGGATATAGTTTGAAAACACAAGAAATCAAGAGAAGGAAAATATTTTGGCTCAGAATAAAATTCAGCTGGAAGAAAGAACTTCAGGAAATGTGCCTCTCACTAGCAACAAAGTAAAAATAAATAATTCCTCTTAATTGTGCATAAAATTGTCCAGTAAGTAGTACTGAAAAACAACTCCAACCACTAATTTGCTTTCAGCTGTAGGAATGGTTTGAAGTAATAAAAGCAACAACAGAAAAGAGTAAAAAGTGTTTAGAGGAGAAAAAGTGAGATGCAGGTCAGCAATGAGCTCACTGTATGTGACTAAGCTTTAACTCAATATTAAAAACATTAAATGGAGTTTTTCTCCTTGCAGCAGCTACTGCTGTGTGCCTGATTAATGCAATTTGACAAAATAAAAAGAGGCTGGCAAGGTGCACAAATGGGAACTCTGGCATTGTCATGGGCTTCCTTATAGGACTTAAACCAAAGCAGTTCCCTACTTCAGTTTACTGAACACCAAAGTCATGGGCATGGCCACTGTATTGCTACTGAATTTCATTAGTGTCAACACTCAAGTCTGGAATAAAGGTAACATGGAAGCACAAAAAGCAGATCACAATACTTTGAAATTAATTCTTATCCTAAAGAGAAAGAACTTCCCAAGATTTAGATACTTTAATTCTAAAATGTAGCTGTTTTAAATTGAAGAAGAAATAATTTCCCAGGAAAAAAAACAAAACCAGAAAAACTGATGTGTGAAATCTACATCAGACCTGAGATACTGAAGTATGCCCAGTTATTAAAAAAACAATAAGCCAAATTTCACATCTCATAATTCCCCTAAGTTTTCTTTAATATTGATCCTAATGTTCCCTATCAAATAGCCATACAGATACACCCAGTATAACCATACATTTTATTGAATAATGAATTTAAGGGTAGATATGTCATGATTTTACTGTCAATTCAAAACTTTTGTCTTGAACAGAATAAGCTTTATATATTCCATCACACACATACAGGTGTATGAAATCCATAATATGGATGGCAAACAAACATCAACTTTTACAAATCAAAGCAATACAGTACACCGAAAACAGCAATAATCTTTCCAGAAAGGCAAAAAGAATATTCTTTATCAGTGGAGCGTGGGACAAAGCGAAGGATCTAACAAAAGAGCACTAATGTGTTTTTCAGATTCTGACTGGTTTAAATAATGTATTTTTTCAAAGAAATAATTACAGTAAAGTTAAGTGCAAATCATACCCTTATAACAGTAACTCATATCCACCAAAGAAGTAGAAATCTCCAGAGAAAACGGTAGTATTTGCATTTTACTTATATGAAAAAGGAAAATGAAGACAGAAAAGAAACAACTTTCAAGCTACTTGGTAGCACTATTGCCATTATCTTGTGAAAATTTTCAAGGTAGAATGTGACCATGAGTGCAGTCTTGGTTCACATTACTGGGGCACTGTGCAGCTGAATGAATGAAGTAGTGAGAAAGGAAGATACAATTCCTTTTAATAAAATGTAATGTTGGAACATAATTTACAAGTGATCTGACAATTGTAGCTGCTTCTAATACAGGATGCCACCCACCCTGAGACATTTGTAGATACAATAACACAGCCCATGTTATCAAATGATACTTTTTGATATGGACTTATGAAATCACTTATTACAAGTACATAGCTGTGAAAGCAAAGTGCAAACATGCTGACTCCAGGATGCAGAATTTGATACAAATTCCTCAAGTTCTCCTAATGCAAGGCTCTGTTCTGGGCAGTAGCTGAGGCCTCTGAGCATAAAGGGTACTATTCACAGGGTGCCAACTGCCAGGAGCCCTCAACTCCCACTGGTGTGTGAGCTGAGAGGGCTCAGCAGGAATTCCTGAGCTGGAGAGAAAATATGTCTTTTCTCTCTCATGGACAACTTCCATGAAGCAAAATGTTTGTTCTGATTGCAACTTTCAGCACACAATTTAGAGCAAAACAAAAATTTTGTAATACAGAACAGTTCTACTTCTCAAATTAAAAAATATGCTGAGAAAACACCTTCTGTTAAAGCTTTTACTTAAGAGACAAAGTATTGGCAATATTTTAATTGTCAGTCTAATGTCTAATTACTGGAATTTTACAAACACATTAAAGACAGATGGTGCTAAATATTCTTCCCCAACCCCTAGTTTCATCAGTCATTAAAGGATGTCTTTTTGCCTGAAACTTTTGAAACTCTAAACCAAAAAAAACCTAACTCTTTAGATTTCAGATTTCTCAACAGCCTTCACTTTCCCCCATACTAGACTACCTGGCAGCACGACTGACAGAGAGAATCTGACCAAAAATTAAGAAAGAAAACCCCAAATCTAAATATGTAATGAAAAGATCAGTCCAACACAATGGAACAAGCCTGACTTAATCTAAATATCTTTTGTAACTGTTTTCAGTACAGCTTGACTTGGCTGGCTTGTTACTCTGCAGTACATGGGATGATTTTGTGACTTGAATATAAGAAAAACAATTCTCAATTATGTAAGAGCCTTCCTTTTTGTTTATGAGAGTTTATACATGATGAAAGTAACTGATGGTGTTCAGAATGGTTTTAAAGGACAGATAAATTATCTAAAAAGTAGTCATACTCACACTTATATTTCATAGATCATGAAAAATATCTGGATATGAATGTTTTGAAAAAATGAATTCAACAGCTTCCACAGACTCACTCATACACACACAGAGAAGGAAAACACAAACTGAGAAATACTTACGTGTTTGAAGCAGGTAACAGGAGCTGCTGTAAAGCTATTACTATTGATGTAGTTACCCCAGCTGAAACCTTCCACAGGGACAGCTGCTAAGGAAAAGTTATTTTAGTTAGGAAGCTGCTAATGAGGTACAAATCTTTCAGTGTTTTTGCCTCAGCTCCTTTTATATGCTGTTACCTGCTTTTGTCTTTGCCTGGTTTTGTAAAGTTGCTTGGTACTGGGCATATGCTGCTAATTTAGCCACTAAGGGCTGTTTTTGTAGAACTTTAGCTTTCTTTGTTGGAGGTTTACCCTAAAAAAAACCAAAACAACCCAAGTAAATAACATCTTTCCAAACTCCCATCAGGAAATTTCCACAGGTCTGCAGCTATCTTTGGCAGGTTTAAACTAAAATCAGAAGTACACAGAGACTAAGTCTCACACAGCTACATGTATTATAAAATAAATTAAAAAACCAGTACTAAGGAGTGTCCAAAAGATGACTTTTGTACTACTATCCCAACTTGAACAGCATTATAGGTTCACTGTGGTTTACCTGAAAAAGAAAAATCTCTTAAAAGCAGGTCAAAAGGAAGAACTTTTGGTCTAACTTATAGCAATACCATTTCTTGGCATTTATTGCAATGAATTTGAGACAGGGTATAATGATATTTCTTGACATTTCTCTACCTTTTCTTGAATACTACAAACATGCCTGGATGATTATTTGATTAATATTTTAAGTCAATGGACATATACCTATTTTGCAACTCTACAAAGAAAACCCTCAAACCCAAGAAACTGATCTCAAAACATGCAGCCATGTACAAATACCCAATTTCACCACCACAGACGACAGAAAGGATGTAAAGAAAACGGTGTCTGTACCGCTACCTGAAGCCTGGCCAGAATGCTGGCCTTCTTGGAGTTGGAGGAATAGCTTCTGGAGCACGACACGCTGCAGAAGCGCTTGGTTTTAGAGTAAAAAGCATCCCGGACGCCAACCATCCCGCACATCTCACATGTAGCTAGTCAGAAGAGAGAAAAAAAAAAAACCCTCAAAATATTAAGAGTGTAGTTAAAACTGCAGTAAAAATTCAGAACGTAGAGGACAGAATGAAGGTCCTGGAGGTGGTACCATCAAACAGTTTATGAGGCGTTGACCCCAAAGAAAATTGCACAGGAAAAAAAATTTAGAACACCACCACTAATATCAGTGAAACACCAAGAACCTCAAGTTCACTGGTGAAACAATACCTCTTTCTGCTCCCTACTAATTTCACCCCTGGTGCAAGTGAATGACCCAGCTAAATCAGCTCAAGCTAAGTTTTGGTTTTTCACTGTTCTCAATTAAGCATCTGCTTTGAATCTGGGCTTGCCAATCTTTATTTCCTCTAAATATTGAGTACTCCCAACCTGAAATAAAACCAGACTATTGTTTGATTCATAAATTAGTATATCCCAAGTACCCCAGCCCACCATGTTTTTTCCTGGCTAGAATCATGTTTCAGAGGTGGACAGCATCACCCACAGTGCATTCCATGACGAGTAAGACTCGGAGACCAACTAATGCCAGTGAAACAATACCCAAATTCTGGCCAGAGAGAGCTCTACACTAATCACTAGTATTTCACATAAAATATTTTTTCCCTCATACCTAAAGCAATCTTCCCTTTTAATTTATTTTCCTAGTATCCTCCAACTCACAGCTAGTGAAGAGTGAACAGGTATAAACTAACAGGTTTTATACAGTAGCAGTCATGAAGTTTTCCTAGTATAGGAAGAAATATTTAAACATATTGTATATGTAACATAATGGGCAGAGAGAAGGTATGCCCTGGCATAGATAGAACACATTGACATTGTCCTCAAAGCTCCAAGAATAAAACCTATGCACATGAGAACACACACATGTGCAGACACAACACATTTGACAGGAGGGCAGATGTTCCCATACTATTTCTGCCCTGTCAGCAGGATTCAAACCCTCCCTTATTTCAGTTTAGGGGAACCCAAACAATTCCTCCCCCCCCCAACAAAACCAACCAAGCCCACCTTTTAGCTGCTTTGGTCCCTTCCAGTTGGGACCAACATTTGGGATGGGACCCTCACAACCCAGCACAGGATAAAACCCATCAATATCCAATTCCTTGCACTCACACAGTGCATACTTACCCATGCCAGATTTGCCATCTGGATAAGTATAAACTTGCCCATTGTTCTTGATAATTGGGAGACTGGATGGCAAAGGAGCAACCTCCTCCTCACTTTCATCTGAACTGGAGCTGCTGCTGGTGTCCTCACTACAACTATCATAACCGTCAAACATCCCGAACGAGTCTCGGCGTTTCCTTTCCACTCGGGAACTATGTTCTGTCTAAAAATTAAAAATAACCAAACAACAAAAAAAACCCAAAGAATAGCAGAATGTTCTGAATACAAAGATTTCAAAGTCAAGCTTAAAAAGTTTCACAGGTCAGTCTTCAAAAGCAGATATTCTAAGGCACTGCTGTGTCAGCACAGATATGAGCCATGTATTGCCAATTACATGACACTTGGTATAATCAAAACTGGCCAATTTTTGGTGTTGTGATATAAAGAAAGAAAAAAAAAATCTATCTCATGATCCACTGAGAATACACAGGAGCCATCCATACATTTAATTTCCTTGGTATCTTTAGAGTTCATTAAGCCTGATGTGCTGAACACTGACAGCCACACTGATCTTATATGCAAATGAGCACATTCCAGATGGCTGCAGCCAATTCCACTAAAATTCATTCATTTGAGAAAGCTGAGAAAAGACAGTTCAATCAAGAGGGCACTTATACCACAGGAAAAGGAATGAGAGGCTCTCTGCTCTCATTGGCTTGTGGGGTTATCCATAAATCACTCAGCTCCCCTATGAGTCCGTGACTCCCGTGTGAAGCAGGAACACCTCTCCAGCTCATAGGGCTGTTCTGAGGATTAATACATTAACCATTTTGAAGAGCTCAGTTACTATGGCAATAGGGTCTGTACAAATGCTGAAAGAGAGAAAGGTGACTAATTTGCCACTGTCATATACAAAAAACTTGTTACATAACAGTTTTTCTATAATCAAAACATCTGAAGTAGGATAAAATCACACAATTTGGAAGAAGGCATGACAGTTAAGCAATTTTCAGCAAAGACATTAAAGAAGCAAGAGATTAACTGATGTACTTTTTCAGAGGTACATCACCACATGCATTTTGATACAGTGACAATTTTCACTTATTCCTGTCTTACACAGCTCTATTGAAACAAAGCTATTCCTATGTGTGCTGCCCTCATTAAGCTAAAAAAAATTTTATGTTTCATATTATTTCCATAATCTTAAACAGTATCTACTAAGTTTGAGAGGAAATAACAAATAAAGAGAAAACAAACAAATTCTACAATAAAAGCATAAGTTAGGGGAATAAAGTACAGACAAGAAAACAGAAGAAAAATTAAGAAAGCCTTTGGCTCAACTTCTTTTTCCAAGAGCTAATTTTATTTAAAAGTCAGTGTAGACAGAAAAGTAACATGATTGGGCTTTTCCTTCTTAAATTGCATTTGGATTCATAGCTTCAAGATTTCATCACAGTTCCCCAAATCCCTTTCCTAGAGTGTATGCCTGAACATCTTTATTGTTAGATCTCATTCAGGCTTTTTTCTGCTATGCTATCCCTTTATTATATTATATTCTACTATGCAATCTAAATAAATCCTCTTATGGAAGAGTTTCCTAATAGGTACAAGGGAAAACTGATTCCACATTGACCCAATCCTAGCATGCAATTATTAAAAAAAAATTCCCCAAAAACCCAGTAAGGACAAAAGGCTGTGCAATAAAGCAAACACTTTTAACACACTTACAGTAGTTCTGAAACAAAACAACAAAGTCAGTGTAATGTTAATTATGAATATACTTCTCTGCCAAAAAAAATTTTAGAATTAAAATTGCATTAAACTAAATCAAATTTAGGACAGGGCATAACCTGACAACTTCCTCAAGGTACTGAAACCCACCCATGGGATTGTTAGAGGCAACACTGAGCCGTGGCAGACAAAGCCCAGCCCTGACCCATGCTGGCAGCAGTGTCTCCTATCCTGTGTCACCTGTCCCATCTGCTACCAACACACATGACCAGTGACTTGCTTGTGTGTGCACGTGTGTGCAGCTTAAGGCAGAAGCTGAGCACAATGTTGCCATGGATACAGTGTCCTGCCAACACTGTCAGGAATTTTCAGAGCAGAAGATGAAAGCTAGTCATCTTCCTCAAGATTTCAAGAGCTCCTTAATATCTCGCAGTATTTAAGTTCTCTTGACCACAGTCTCTGCTAGGATGTAAATTGTGATTCCATATGAACCATTCCCAGCAGTACTACCAGAGCAGTATGATGCTGAAGAAGGTTTTATAGACAGGTACTCGTGGTGTTTCAGAGCCCAGGGAAGGATCTCCCTCTTCATGCCCTCATCCTCTTTAAGTTACCTGGTCTGATTTCACTAAGAGATTAGGGCCCCATCCCATACCAAGCTGTGATTCCACGGTTTCAGTCCTCTTATGGAGGCTGCAGTACAAGCCTGTCTCAGGACACCCCCTTCCCACTCCAGACTGAAGAACCCTGGACCTACAGGGTGGTAACTTTGCTCAGTGGGCTGCTGGCAGAGGCCTGAAATGCTGTTGCCACTCAGAAGGAATTGAAGTACAGCCCATTCCCAGTCCCTCCCAACTCCCCATGCCAGCTCTGCTCCCATTGCCAGGGAAGGTGGAAGAAGAATTGTGAAGCTGGGGACAAGGTGAAGGACCAGAAACTGAAGCACAGGGCAAGGTGATGGTCACAACAGTTGCACCTGGCTCTTTTTGTTGCTCTTTTGCATCACTTCCATTTAGAACCTCAATATTACTGCTAAGCTCTCTTTGCCAAAATATCCACAGATAGGAAGGAAAACAGCTTCTCTTTGTAAATGGAAAGTTGGGTGCTCAATTAGGAAACATTCTTCAGCACTATACAATTTCGAAAGTAGCAATCATCAAGTTTTTGAGTTTAACTACACTGTCAAAACAAATCTCATGGATCACCTTTCCATTTACTTAATATTCAGCCAAACTTTTCCAATTCAAAATTATTGAATATCACATCTGCAGTTCAAATCAGCAGCTTTGCTTACAATTTGAAAATAATACTGTAGTTTTTATAAAACCTTTGTATCCCAGTTTTTGCCAGAAGACGACCACATTTGCCAGATAATTTATGCAGGACATTCTTAACATCAACTTGTAGTTATTACCTGGATTGCATCTGGGGAAACTACTCAAAATGTTTTGTGAGATTTCAAAAAGGCAGAGTTGGCAGGGAAAAAACCAACAAAATACTTTGCACACAAAGGTATGTGAAAGTTAGGGAAGATGATCTACAAATACCTATGCTGGAACTTTGTTAGAACAGATCAAAAAACACTTCTATTTTGATAATAAACACCACAGAGGTTTTTTTAACCCATGTTGAAACACAGCATTTGTAGAAAAAAGTGAACATTAGGAAGCTTTGATAACCCTTCCTGCAGAATTCAGATGAACAAAAGAAAAGGAACTCTAACATCTGGAAGTGAAAGAAGTTAGAGCATTGCTCTGAATTCAAATCCTTACAAAAAGGACAATGTATACCTCAAATAGAATTATAAACAAGATAAAGCAGAAGCTTTGATACAGCAGCAGTCCACAATTTCTGCTGAGTTCTTGCTAACTGGTTCCACCTTTTTCTTTTGAAAATTAAGTACAAAAATTTCCCCCTTTCTGATTTTCTAGGGCCTCAATCTTTTTCCAGAAGCTCTCAACCATCCCATCAACAGTTCCTGAAGTGCTGATGGCCTGTAATACACTATGGTGAGCTTCATCAGAGATACCAGGAAACTGGAACCATCTACGTTATGCACACATTCTCTGTCCCTTTGTTGTTACCCCTCCTATCTTTGGAAAAGGCAAAAGGAGAATCCAGGAAATGACAGGTCAAAGAGCCTCATCTCATCCCTGGTGAGGTGATGGAACAAGCAATGTTGGAAGGTATTTCTAGGCATGTGAAGGACAAGCAATTCTTGACGAGTCCTTTTAGGCTTCACAGACAACACCAACACCTTGTCTGCCTGAAGCAGCATCTCCCCACAGCAACTGCTGGGCCTTGGATTCAAAAACAGATGTGCTAAAAAAACCCCAACCCTTAAATCAACATCAAACCAGTTTCCTACTCTTCCAAGCTGGACTTAGCACTAAAAATCATGCTGAGGAGACTGTCTTTTCCTCAAAACAAAAACCAAACAGTGTTCAACTTCTAACAAAACAGGAAACATACTCCTGTCTATCCACAGAAACTGCTTGGAGGAGGAGCCTGACTTGCCATAAAAAAGAATGGTTGCAGCTGGTTAATGCCAAAAGAGTAGCAGCTTGAGTAACTACTCCACTAATAGAGCCTATCCATACACTTAGCAGAAGTAATGCACAACAAAAGAACAAGACAAACTTTAAGGCATTCTGGCTAAGGCTTATTTTCCTAATAACATTACTGGTTCCTCAACAAAGGTTTTCAGTCAGAGCACTGTGAAATGTATCATGAGCAGCACTAGCAAATTACCCCGTACTATTTGCTCAGGGGGTTTCTTGCATACTTTTCTTTATCAAAAGGATGGGTGGAGAAAGGAACTCTTAAGAACTGCATTCTTATTCTGCCCAACTTCCCATTTTCCTGTTCTTCCCCTTCTCCCTGTGAATACTTGACAGAGTATTTTTAAGAAATACTCTTAATTAAGCATTACATAAGGGTAATGGTATGAAAAAGAATATAGTTAAGGAAACTGGTTTTCCTGAGAGCAGGAAGGCAACTCTAAACAAGTAAGAAAATAACCAGTTTCTCACTCTTAACATACGTACATATATATATATATACACACACACATACATGGAAATTGGTCAACACATTACAGCACATGTTCTTTGAGTGTAGTAACTACTCTTACAATACAAAAAAGTGGGCACAAAGGGTGAACAATCCATGGCAAAACCAAAAGCTATTTCATGTTATTTAGACATCAAACACTTACTCAGGAAATGGCTTTAGTGTCGTGATGAAGACTACGCGCAAGCATTGGCAAAATTTATGCAAAAGTTTTGCAAGAAAAACACCCCATTATTATGTAACCAAACCTCTTGCCCACAGGTAAGTGCAGCTGGCCACAGGAGGATGATTAAAAACAGCCACAGAAAGGTTTCAAAACACTCTGAATGGTTGTTGTTACTTTCTGGGGCTTGAACTCAGGATGGCAGCAATTTGGAGCTTGGAGTACAAGAGCTGTGGCTCAGTGAAGGTACACCAGCATTTGAACAGAGGCATCACTTCCTATATTCAGCTCCAACCCCCCCAAATGGGACAGAACTATAGACAGACGGGATCTGAGGCCAAGGTCAACAATGAGGTCACCACAACCTTCAAGACAAGGGTCTGTCATCAGACAGATTTACTTTAATCACATATCCTTAATAGATCCAAGGGTCTTTCCAAGTTAGACTTTAATTTGATGCACAGGTTTTGTTTTCAAAAGTTCATTGATACTTTATGCTACAAACTTAGTTTCAGCTCTGATGTTAAGAAAACACTGTAACAGAACTAATTTATTACCATTCTTTTCAATGCAAGTTGGCCAAAATAATTTACAGTAGAATAGTAGCTTGTCCCTGTGGAACTGAAGCCTAATTGTGCCTCAGAACATGACCAAAAATGAAAACTCAAACATGGAATCAATTTAAAGAAAACACACTTTCAGCTTTCATTAAAAACAAACAAACAAAAACCCCCAAAGCTAAACATCTTGGGATTCTTGGAAATCAGAACCAACCAAACTTACTTTTTTTATATATGCAACTCACCTCTATCTGGAAATGTGCCTTCCACTTTTATTATAAGTAAAATCTCTGCTGGAAAATTACAGAAATGTTTTTTCCTGTCTCTTCATTTGCTATGTATGACAGCATTTTGTTTGAAGCCAGTTTCTGCTGTTTGCCAATGGTTTTGTCCATAGCCTCTTCCCCAGGGGGTTTCACACAAGAGGGGAGACTCTTTCATAAAAAAATATATCATATTAGCAGGAAATTTTGGAGGGGGGTGTGATGATTAATCTGTGAAATATCTGAGTTTCAATAAAACTAAAATCTGTTACAAACTCTATTACATTTCTACAAAGCCCTTACAGGAGTATCTGGAAGAGGCAAATATTTCACTTTAAACACTGTGTTACCATTAAAACAAACAAACAAAACCCCAAATAAAACAACAAATTTCAATGTAAAGAACCCCAAAACCACCACCAACCCAAAACCAAAGTCTTCAACACCTGAATTCATTCCACGTGCTCAGAGCCAGGTTCAGCAAAGGATCCCACATCCCCAGAGTGTACCAACTTACCTGAGAAATGAAGGAGCGCAGCAGCGATTTGCAGAAGATATGAAAAGCCTTGCAAAATTAAATCAAACTTTAGAAGGCAAGAGTAATGAAAGCCAATGAGAGAGAACTTTTGTGCATGATACCACTGCTGCCAGAGGCACCTCGCTCTTTAGGGAACAATGAAGAGAATTCTTACTTCCAGTTTGCAATCTTTCTGCACGTGCACAAGTCCACATATTCTCAAGAACAACACCTAAACTATTCCTGGGAGACAAGATCCCTCTGTGTAGTTTCCTACAGCCAGCATTACACACTTCCTAAAAACGATGCCTAGGCTGAAGAAATTAGTAAAGACGTTTAACCTGCCAAGTTTTATTGCTTTCCTAAGGGAATATATTGTTTTAGTTCTCATTAAAGGCTCCAGATTAGACTCTCATAGCCTCATTCCATTCCTTTTAAGTCAAAATCAAACTGTTGAATACAATAAATAGATAAATGCAGGTCCTCAAACCTGCAAAATAATTTTAATCTATAATACAAGAGATTGTCCTGCAACTTTCAGTTTTGACTAGGTTTAGATTTGAAAAATCGCAAAAGTTGCCAGCCACATTTCAAAATAAATTGCTTTTTCACACACAGAATTTTTTACTATAATCAGCATACACAATGTAGTAGGACTTCTAATTTTTAAAGCCACGCCGGGTAGATATTGCTACACTTTCAAACATTTCCCCAAACAGCCTGAAAGTGAAACCGGTTTCACGAGTTTGCTACTCCTTACAAAGAGAACAAAGTCACAACATCAGAAGTCATAAAAATTGCACGGGGAGGGGGGAAGTGGCCGCAAAGAATCCAAAACTTTTGAAGCACTAATATTAAAGGAAACTCTCCAGCACTTAACATGAGCACGCTGGAAAACTGAACTCGAAAGGCTGGAAGTGCAGGAGGAAGTTGCTGAAACCCGGCACTACAGCGGGGCAGGGGGAGAAGCGGATCCGAGCGCGGCCGCGAGAAGCTGAAACTTTTCTCCGCGGCAGGAAGAGGGGGAAGGACGAAACACGACCCCTCAGAGCCGGGCCGCAACAAAGGGATGCAGCCGTGCCGCCCCCACGTGCCCCGGCCAGACCCCGCGGTTCCCCGGGACCCTCCGCCAGCAGCGGCGCCGGCCCGGCCCCCGGAGCCCCCGGCCCGGGCGGGGACAACGCGCCGCACCCGCGGGGCCGCCCCCGCAACACCCAGGGCTGTCTCCGGCTCCCTCACACACAGCGCGGGGCCGCCTCCCCCCGCACGGGCACCGGGGATCCCTCAGCTCCCGCCCCCCGCCGCTCCCCCCGTCAGGTGCTGGGGCTTCCGCGGCCGCGCCTCCCGCGGGCTCCGGTACTCACCAGCTCCTTTGTGTTTTCCATCAGGCCCTCATGGGCAAGAGCAGCCTGCCGCCTCTGCGCGCTCGCCTCAGGGGCTAGGGCGCCGCGGGTGCCTGCGTTTGGGGCCGGGCCCGGCGGGGCGGGGGCGGCCCGGGCAGTTCAGCCGCTCCGAGCGCCGGGGACTGACCGGGACCGACCGCGGCCGCCGGGACATCAACAACACGAGCGCACGGCTGCGCAGGCGCGGACACGCCTCCGCCGGGACCGAGCTGCGCGGGGCGGCCCCGCTGACACATCCCCCCCGCTCTGGGCGAAATCATTCGTTACCGGGGTGGGCGCTCCGCTCTAAGGCGGGCACCGCGGGGGCTGAGGGCGGTCGTGTCCGCCAGCGAGCGGCGGTGCGCACGGGATGTCCCGGTGAGGGGCCGGTGAGGGACGCGTGTTGCCTCCCGGGTCGGGGATCCCCCCGCCGCGGACTCGCAATGGAGCGGCCCGGCCGTGGTCGCGTCACGTGGAACTCCGGATGGGCGGGGGACTGGGGGCAAAGGGAGGCGAAGAAAGCAGTCACGTGATCGCGGTGGCCGCCGGG
>VWZP01000482.1:257267-327098 GCA_013396995.1 Dicaeum eximium
GGGGCGGGGGCTCGGCCAGAGGGGGCGGGGGCGAGGCGGTGTCACGAGCCTATCGCGGGCGGGGGCGGGACCGGGCGGTGGGCACGTGGCCAGCGCACGTGTTCCGGTTCCGGGTCTGGCGCGCGATGCGGGGTCCGGCGGCGGCCGCGGGGCGGGAGCGGGGAGCGGCAAAAGCGGCAAAAGCGCACGGAATGAAGGCGGCGAAGAAAGTGCCTAAAGCGGCCAAAGCGGCCAAAATGACGAAACCGAAGCGCACGGCGAAGCGGCTCCCGGCTGTGGCGAATGAGGCGGCGGGCGGCGAGGCGGCGCGGCGGGCCCGGCACCTGAGGGCGCTGAGCCGCGCGTCGGGCGCCGAGCGGGAGCTGGAGGAGCTGGTGTTTGGCGATAGCCTCAACGCGGAGGAGACGGAGCTGCTGCGGCGCCTGGCCGGGCCCCGACGGGTACGGCACTGCCCGAGGCACTGCCCGAGGCACAGCCCGAGGCACAGCCCGAGGCACTGCCCGAGGCACAGCCCGAGGCACAGCCCGGGGCACTGCCCGAGGCACAGCCCGAGGCACAGCCCGGGGCACTGCCCGAGGCACTGCGGCGGCTCCGCTCCCTGCGCCCCGGGTCGTGACCCCCTCACAGCCCCGGCCCGCTCCGTTCTTTGCAGGTTACTGCTGCTGAGGGGAAACGCCTCCGGCAAGAGTCCGGCGATTCCGGGGTGGAAAATGAAGCGAAAAATGACTTCGTGCCCAAAAAGCCGGCCTGGGTGGATGAGGATGATGAAGCTGAGGAAAAGTAAGTTCAGGGTGGGTGATGGGAATTACGTATCGGGAGTGCTTGTAAGTGGCCTTGGTTTGAACGATCTTTGTGTTCTGCGTGTTTTTCCCCTCTAGTGTTGATATGACCCATAAGTACAGGAAAGATTTCATGAAAAGCGATGCTGAGACAACACTTACTAAGAAAAAACTGAAGAAAAGACTTGAGGAACAGTGAGTTTCACTAATGTTTTTGTGGCTGACTGTATTGAGATGAGATCATTGCTCTCCAAGTTGGGTGCCCCGAGGCTGGTGCCAGACTCTTTTCATTGGCGCCCAGAACAGGACAAGGGGCAGTGACCATAAACTAAAACACAAAAAGTTCCATCTCAACATGAGGAAGAATTTCTTTCCATGGAAGTTGACAGAGATGGGAACAGCTGCCCAGGGAAGTTGTGGAGTGTCCTTCTGGTGATATTCCAAACCCACCTGGACATGTTCCCATGTCACCTGCCCCAGGTGACCCTGCTGTAGCGGAGGGTTGGACTGGATGGTCTCTAGGGGGTTGATCTCTCTTCCAACCCAACAGTTTTGTGAGCTAAAATATATTTATGTGACATTCAAAGTCACTTATCTCTTTATCCACTGTGCACATGTGGCCTCTTTAAAGCCATTGCTTCCTGCAGTATTTGCAGTGTTTTTAAACCACAGTTTTATTTACTAAGAATAGTAAATAAAATGTGCATTACCATTGCCTGGACTAATTTGTTTAATACTTCTATCAAAGTGCCCAAACTAATTTGTCTTTTAGGGACTTATACAAGAAACAGTGAAATCTTAATTTTTTTTAAATTTAAAGACTTACATTGTATTCTAAGTGCAAGTAATCCTGACTGTGCTTCTTGTAAGTACTTGATTCATAGAAAGAAATTACCATCTCACAAAAGTTATGGTTTTTTTTCTCTTTCTCCTTTTCTTGTAAGGTTTCAGCAAGCCATGGGAGGAGTTCCTGCCTGGGCTGATCTAGAAAACAGGAAGAAATCCAAAAGGACATTGAGTGATAGTAAATATGCCCAATGCTATTCTGATAAGTGTTCCTGTGATTCCTTGTTCAGCTTGCTAGAAGATAATGATTTTTGATGTTTTCTCAGTTTCAGTAGTATGATAATGTGCTGGCTATGTTGGCTTTGTTCCTTCAGTGTGCTTCAGTTTAATTCATTTCACTGAGGAATGTGTTGATTTTGCTGTGGATGTTTGTGCAATTAACTGTTTCCATGTGCTTTGGTTTAATGAGGTGACAGTGATGAAGATGATGATCTGCTGTGCAGGACTGGCAATTTCATAACGAGCTCAGAGTCTCTGCCAAGAGGGATTTTGAAGGTAAAGACAAACCTTATCCTTCCACTTCAGCTGGATTTAAGTGCACACTTTGACTCTCGTTGTGTATAAAATTAGTGATTCTGTGAATTTGTTTCTGCAGATAGAAGCTCTAGAGGATAAGCAAATTGAACAGTTCACATGAAAACATGAAACAATAAACTGAGGTGTATTGTTTGACATAAGAATTTTCTGCACTCTAAATAGCATCTTATAGTAGGATTTTAATTGGTGCAGAGGGAGGATGGAATTCTCCCACAACTTTGAAGCTACTGAAATGATCTTAAAGAAGACAGCCTTAAATGAGTTTTTCTCACACTGTCTCCTGCAGCTATCTCAGATAAGTCAGAATGCAGCTGTTTTTACTCTCAGTTTTAAAGCAATTAGAAAGGCTGGTGAGTTCAGCCTGTGTTTGCCTTGAAGCAGCTCCCTGAACTCTGCTCACCTCACGCTGCCTAGAACTTCATCACAGGCATTGAGGTCTAGCACAAAAGGTCAATGGCTTTTTATTCAGCATAAGTGATTGTTGGGGTTTTTTTAACAGTCTCATGTGTGCTGTAGGTGAGCACCTGCCTTCCTGCAAACCAGGAACGTTTTGCCAATGGAAAACTGGTGACAGTGCAGTTTCATCCTTCAGCTCAAGTGGTGATGACAGCTGGGCATGATCGCTCTGTGTCCCTCTTCCAGGTGAAAACTTCAGTTTGTACTTTGCTAATGGTCACTAACATAGAAACTTTTTTCGAGTGTACATGAAATAGCCTGGAGTGGTAGACTTTTTCTCTTTTCCTCTGCACAGTGGGTGTAATGTCTCTGGTTACAATGGAAATTCCTTGGTTAAAGGCATTTTCGAAGAAATTTCCACCTGTGACTTCACACCAAGCATGCAGAGTACTGGCAAACTCTTTGTCTCTGAGTTCTAGCTGAAGATCTGTGTTTAAAAATGTTTGGTTTGAAAGTTTGCAGTGACAAGTACTAATGAGGTTTATTGTTCCTAAGTTGTTTGGAGAGCCTGTAGTGGGGGGAGCAGCCCACTTTGCTTTGAGACTGTAAAATTGCTGTGAACATGTTGAGGATGGAGAGGCTGTGCTGCAGGAAAGTGGTGTTCATCCTGAGACACTGTCCTGCTCCTCTGAAAACTAAAGATCCTAATTTTATTGAGGAATTCTTAGCATGGCCCAGTATTACTGAAATGGTCAGACAAGTGGAATGTGATACTCTCACAGAGCTTCAAGAAAACCCAGATCAAAGTAGTGTTTCCATTTAGAAAAAGCACAATAGAAGTGATAATTTGAACAAAGCATGGGCAAGATGAGGAAGGGCAAAAGGTGTGAGGTATACCAGAAAGGCAGGGAGTGCCTGTTACATGAGGTGAGGAGCTAAGAACCGGATCATTTTTAGGAGAGAGGAAGAGTTAAAGGCTTCACAGTGGGGTACCTCTTACTACTTAAGTCTCAGCTGAGAAGTTGATATGATTTTTCTCTGTAAAAGTATTGGATATATTCCTTAATATGACAACTTGGTTTATTACTCTCTTTTTTGAAGGTGGACGGTATAAGGAACCCAAAAATACAGAGCATCTATTTAGAGAGTTTTCCAATTTATAAGGCTCGTTTCAGTGTGGATGGAGAACAAGTTATAGCCACTGGTACTCACCATAGCATGTTCTTTGTGTATGACATGATGGCTGGGAGTATCATCCCTATCCCAAAAGTACGAGGTATGTTTTGCAGCTCTGTGTGTCTGGGCACAGCTGTAGCTGTCCCAAATAGAGATGGCACATGAATTTGCTTTAAAACGAAGTGCAGTGGGTTGTTAGAGGTTGTATTTTTAACTTGTCTTCAAGGAAGTAGGTTTAGTGTTAATTTGTGTGAGATATTAATTATCACACATGAGCAAGGCTGAGCTCAGCTTCTCTGTGACAGCATATTGCAGAAATGAAAAGCTGAAGTGGAGTCAGGTCTTAGTCATATTCATCCTACCTCTAAATATTGAGGCCAAAGAATAAATTACACCAATTTTAAGTTTCAAATCTCTTTCTAAAGGTGTGGAGGAAAAATTCCTCAGAAACTTCGAACTCTCTCCAGATGGATCATTTATGCTGCTAATTGGAACTTCTGGTTACCTTCACTTGCTGTCCATGAAGGTACTTTCTGTGCATGGTTTGTGTAGCTTCACTTCCTCGGTGCCTTCTCCCTTTTGAATCTGCTTTAATCTCATCTGCAAGGCAATCTAACTTTCAGCTGAAGCTAAAGTATGACACGTACTGTGACAGTCCTCAAAAATGCACTGCTGAATCAACCTACTGCAGCTGTAGGGAATTATTTTGGACTCTCTGAGACTTTGTTCCACAGCTCCATGGGACTGGTGGAGCTCAGGGCAGTTCCATGGGGTTTGCAGCTGGAAGAAGTCGTGTGTCAGTGCTGTATTTCAGCTGCTTGCACAAGCACTGTGCTGCAGCATGGGAGCAGGTACCTGGGGGTGGAAGAAATACAGGACTCTTTTTTGGGAGCCATGCTAGTGCCTGCTGCTGTACCCTGTTCATGAATCATGCCAAACACTGATTCATAATGCGTAGAGCAGTCTTTCAGCTGAATCTTAAAATGCCTGTGATGGCAGGAGGATTTGTTTTAAATTTTCACAGGGAAAAATACTTCTAAAGGATAAAGTTCAGTTTTGTATACTCAGGCCCTTCAGTGAAGGAGCAAACAAGTGTTTGTTGATCCAGCTGCAGTTGCACTCAGGAGCTTGTGCTCTGCTCTGCAGGCACTGAAAAATGTTAGTGCTGTTCTCTGAATGTCCAGGTAGCTAAGTTAAGATTTTTGTGGGACAGGAAACAACTTTTCTGTAGATTTTTGGTAGAATCTGTCAGCATTGTTCTTCGTCCTGCAGACAAAAGAACTGATCAGCACTATGAAGGTGAATGGAAGGTGCACTGCCTCTGCTTTCACCCCAGACAGCAGTAAAATTTACAGCTATTCAAGTGAGTATTGCAGCAGCTCTAATAATAATTCCATTTAAATTGCATGAGTTCTTAGAAGTCACTTATTGTTTTAGAAAAATAATTTTTTAAAATTATGCTAGTATCTCTCCTAAAAATACAACTAAGTGATCAATCATTAAAGAAGGGAATGAATTATTTTAGTATGCCTTTAACCATTGGGGTTTTTTAAATACTCTATATTTGATAGTTGTAAATTAGCTTCCAGTTGTCATCTAATTTTTTTTTTTAGAAAAATGGACCAACAAAGTGATGTGTATTTGTGTTTTATTTAATATCCTTCATTCTCCAACCAGAGGAAGGTGAAGTTTTCATTTGGGATGTGAGAAGCAGAAAGTGTCTACACAAATTTGAAGATGAAGGTTCTTTGGAAGGAAAGTGCATTGCTGTTTCAAAAAATAACCAGTATCTCGCATGTGGGTAAGTGACTGAACTTTGACAGCTTCTTCTGCTCTCATTTTGAAGCTCTTCAGTGAACTTGGGGGTAGCTAGTGAGAGTGTAGGAACATGGTTTTGCTCTAATAAGCTTAGAGTAGACATGAATAGATTAATATTCCCTATATTATGCTAATAATTTATTTTTTGCTATGTAAATATAAAATACCATAGTACACCTAAAACAATAGGAGTATATTGGTATTACTATTGGATAGTGGTATTACTATTACCATGTAGGGGTTCAGCAGTTAATTTTGAAATCACACTGATTAAAAGAACAAATTCTGTAACAGGAATGTTGATTCAGGGTCTTTTCCCTTTTCTAGTTCTCTTCCCTGTACTCTGAATTTGGGTCCTGTAAGGCAATGTTGGCCTTTCAAAAGGGGCCTCAACTCAAAGCCACAAGCTGAAACCGTTTCCCCAGATTTACTGAGATGCTGTTTCAGCCAGTGTCTGGATTCTTCTAAATGAGAATAGGAAATAAATAGAGGAGTACAATATATATTTTCCTAGCTCACTGTAGAAGAGGATTTTAAAGTGCTACAGTTATTAAAAAAAAAAAATCCACAATAAAAACTTGAAGTTATTGCAGAATATTTTGATACTAAGCTCTCCTTGCTTTGAATTCATCCTCATAAGGGATGGGGCTCATCAAGGCTCTCCACAGTTGAGTCTCTTATTATATAAGTAAAAAGAAAATCCAAGCCAGCAAAAACCTAAACCCCTTCACTAAATACAGTTATAAACTTGAAAGGAAAATCAAGCTTCAAACAAAATATTATTACAGATTCCAGTAAATAATTGGAAGTTACATTTTCAGGTGAGTAGTGGCTGGAAATAACAAGGCAATATGTACTGAAATGTTACTTTTCAGTATCATCTTTGTTCATTTTATTCTTTAGTTCATCTTCTGGAGTTGTAAATTTATACACTACTGATGCCTGCCTCAGAGAAAACCGTCCTAAACCCGTTAAAGCCATAATGAACCTTGTTACTTCTGCCACCTGTGTGACCTTCAATCCCACCACAGAGATTCTGGCAGTGGCTTCCCGTGACACTGATGAGGCTGTCAAATTGGTATGTTCAGCTTCTTTATTGCAATATTTCTTTTCTATCTTGCTAAAAATACTGCTGGTGACATAATAAAACTGATATGAAGCAGATACAGATACTGCAAAAGGTGTGGGACCAACCAGACCAGGACATGGCCAAGACACTCTGCATTTACGAGATTATAATTTTATTTTCTTTGGTAAAGTTGCTCTGAAAATAACATTTTGTAGTTTGCTTTACCTTTTTACCTTTTTAAAATACCCTCTAAAATGTCTGGAAGTGTTTGAGGCCAAGTTGGACAGGGCTTAGAGCAACCTGGTCTAGTGGTTGGAACTGGATGAAAATGTAAGGTCCCTTCTAACCTAACCAGTCTGTAATTCTATTTCAGTGCAGAAATACAGCTGAGCAACAAATGTGAGTTTTCAGCAGCTGGTAACTGTAACCATCTTAGTATGGGGTTTTTTTGCCAGCCTTATCAGAATTCTGGCCAACATAGGAACTGTTGAATTAATCTGAGGATTTATAGGCCTGAGAATTGCAATAATTGGTTCCCATGATGTATTCCTTGCTCCTTTTCTCCAATAGAATTCTATATGTAGAGCCATGTAGGGTAAGGATATAACTGAACGTTTGAACTTAACATTGAGCTTCAATTACAGATTTGTAGTTTAATTTTATTTTTAGTGGGTTTTTTTCCCCAACTTTAAACTCGGTTCTATTTCTCAATAGGTGCACCTTCCTTCATATACTGTATTCTCAAACTTCCCAGTGTTCAGAAGAAAACAGATTTATCTTACTCAATCTATGGACTTCTCTCCCAGAAGTGGATATTTCTCTGTAGCAAATAACAAAGGCAAAGCTTTGTTATTTAGGTAGGTACTAAGTTAGGTCCATTAATCCCAGATAACATGTTTATGTTCTGTAGGATGGGGCAGATGACTGTAAGTGATAAAGTGATTCCTGATCTGAATTTCACCTGATGAATTACTGGAGTGTGGAGTTGGTTTTCCCTGCTGGAGAACAACCCTTGTTTTTCTGATTATGCAATACATCCTTTTTCAATACCTTTTATTTTCCTCCCCTGCTGGTGTCGTCAGAAGTGAGGAGCAGTGCTAACTTTAAGCAGGAATTCATTTTTTTTTCAATTCACAACTTCATGGTGCTTGAAAAATTGCTTAATTTTAAGATGAGATTTTAATGATTTACCAAGATGGAAAGGGAAAATTTATAGAAATATTCCTAACTATGAATAAATCTTGGGATTTGTCCTTTATTTGAACTTGAACTGCATATTATAATGGCACTTAGGTAATTCTAGCAGGTGGGTGTTTGCTGTCTTTTACTACATGGATGTTTCAGATCAGCTGAGGATACTCAGCGACACTGCTGAAGAGCTGTTGCTTCTTTGTGTTGGCCCCTCAACAGATTACTGAGAAGTTTTAAATCTCAATTTCTTTTTTCTTTAGGCTGAAACATTATTCATCCTTCTGAAAGAAGATACAGGAGAAAATGTACCTTGCCAGTAACTGAGGTGAAAATAACACTAGAACTGTTCACAACGTTGGCTTGAGTAACCTCAAAATTTTCATTTTGCTGCCTCCACTTCTTTACAGAGAGCAGGAAGAATTTCTTAGCCTTGTGTGATCTGTCCTGCCTGAGTCATTCATGGGCTGGAGTAAGACTGGCCTTCTCACTCTCAACTTTTCTGATGATGCAGCATGTTGATAATTCAGCTAAAAACCACTGTCAGCTGGATTGAGCTGATTATATTTAAATCAAACTCAGCAATGTTGATAAACAGCTGCAGGCTGGCAGGGGCTTGGCTTGATCCTGTTCTTGAGTATTGAGAGCCCACACAAGTCTGCATCATTACAAATTCCCATTACATGAATTACTGCAGTTTGAAGCATAGTTTGTGTGCAGATATGATTTTATTGTGCACTTAAATGTCTTCTTGGGAAACTGGAAAAACATGTACCCTTGACAGTAATTCAGTAGATTGACAAAAACTGTGTTAATGAGGGGAGGCTGAACTTGTTTAGACTGGAAGCAGCTCTGACTGCTGCATGTTAAGCTTGCATAGAATTTTGTGATGGCTCAGTTTTTGGAAAATACTAACGAAATTTTCTCCTATTGGTGTTTCCCCAGGTGTTGTAACCTGCAGATACAAGTTTGCTGACAAAATCAAAGCTTTTAATTATTATTATTTTTTATTTTATATGGAAGCTACAAAATATTAATAGAACATATGTATTTTTTAATTTGTTTGTTTGTTTTAAATAGATATACCTGGTAAGTTTACAGGCAACTTGTTTCAACTTGTTCCAATGCTTTGTGTAAGCTCACAGGGAAGATTTTATTGCTTGGCACTCTAGCTGGTGTCTTCCAGAAGTACTTAAATGTCTTAATTATTATAAGCATGTGAAATATTCCAGTGCTGAAACAAATTTTGTGTAAACTGACCTCTGCTCCATGCATTTAGCAAGAGGTTTTCCATCAGCCTGATTCACTTGAGGCTGGGTTGGAAACAGCATTTTGCTCCCTGGAGGAGCCCTTTCCCCTGAGACCCTGTTGTTGTTGGTGCTGCAGCTCAGCCCAACTTCCCAGCTGTAGCTTCAAGGTGCCCTAAAGCAAGAAGTGAAAAAAACCCACCCCATTTATGCTTTCCTGCCTCCTGTGTCACAGAAACAACTGCATCTAACATGGGTTTAATTCTTAAGGAAGACCCCAGTCTTACCTTTCTGTAAAAGCAAAGAATCCTGAGTATCCCATGATTTTTAAATCAGTGGTGAAATTGTAATACCATCAGGGTCCCCCAGCAAGGACTGGGATAGAGGGGCTGCCACTGTTTCTTCATCTGCTGCCAAATCATGCATCAAAATCATGCCAAATCATCTTCTCTCTTCCTGATGTGGCCACCTTGTTCTGCTTAAATTCGTGAAAGAAAGGTTGATTACGGACCTGCTACAGTAAACACCTGATTTGAGAATAAATTGAGACTCATGTCTGACCTCTTTCCCAAAATGGAGTTTTTTGGGCAGTAACAGCACCAGTCAAGGTGCTCCAGTAACCAGCACAGAAATCATGAAGACTTCAGTGAAAGTGGCATCCCAGAAAATGTACTCTGAGCATGAGAAAAATGTAATTGTAGAACCATGTCAAAGATTTTGACTATAAGAGCCTATTGGTGAGTTCTTGTCATGCTATTTTAAAAAATCAAATACCATTTTTTAGATATACCATTTTCAGATATAAGAGGTTTTTGAAGTGTTTTTGCCAGTGATTCATTGTAATGTGAGAACTTGAATTCACAAATCTTGGAAAAAGCAGAGTATGCTCTGGAGGTGTTAAAGTGAGTGCAGTGTTAAATCTAAACCTAAACTGAAGACCCTAGGATGGAAGAGTAAAAGTAAATCTTAAGCACACTATTAAGATACACCGATTAAGATGCTTGCTATAGGATTCTTCTGTTATGAGCAAATCTGGCTGAAATCTGTCTGGGACTGAATCACTTCAAAGTGGGCTAAGAGACAATTCCTAGACAAAGTCCTGAGATATATTTTCTTTATTCAGCATGCAGGGTGCACGGGGATATCCCCTCCTAACAGCACACACAGGTACACAGCAGATTTCAATATATGGCATTACTTCATGCAAACTCAGTTTTCCTTTGGAAAGGTGTGGTTATGCAAACTATTTCTTAGAACTCATCATTATCATCAGCACAGGTGAAGTGTAGGTGCAGTGTGTACCCTGCTGGTCCCACTGAGGAAGGCTCTGCATCTGGCTCAGTGGTCCCCTGATGAAGGCTGGATGAGCCTTTTGCTGTGGCCTTTTGACAGTGGAGGTACAACTGACACCAAAGAAGGCTTCAAGCATCAGCACATTATTGTTTTTCAGTACAACCTTTTATACCCCTCATGGTTCATGCATTACACCTGTGTGCCCTCTGTACCCTTTTGTGATTGCTCAGTAACCTCTGCACTCCCTGTCTCATTGCCTTCAATACTGTTCACCTGTCCTGCACAGTTGGAGCCCGTTAGGGATGATGCTCAGCCACAGCCTCACTCCAAATTTACACAAACTGTGTGCCTACAACCTTCCTACTATAGGCATGTGCAGGCTCTCATTAGCTGTTTCAGGGATTTTCTCACTGGTTCTAGCAAGCTCTGTCCTTCATTTTGGCAAGTTCTGTTCCATACTTCTTGCTGAGTTTCATCCTGTGTCTCTAGCTTGTGGCTAATTTTTGCCAACTTCTATATTAGTTACAATGTATCTTATCCTTGCCAAGTATGCCTAAACACAAAGCTTTTAACCCTTTCACAGGGCTGAGACACAAATTTCAGAAATCTGGGTGCTGGAAGTGGTTTCTGACTTCACTAGAGGGCAGCTGAGCATCACTTATTGAACATTTGGCTGTTGGATGGTTCTGACCAGTTTGCCCTGAGACAGCTCAGCTGATAGGAGAGGCTTTGGTTGTGGTTAGCAAGTAATTCTCTTTTCTCATCATCTCTGTATGTTATCATTAAGTAAAGTTTAAGTAGTGTGACTTCATCCATAAAATTATTAAATAATTCCAAATGAAAGATTCCTAGAAAGGTAAATTTTGCCTGTTACCAAATCTCACTGAAGTGGATGTGAAAGGTTTTAATGCTATTTAATCTACGTGTCCTATCGGCGATGAAGAGAGGCAGGGAGACTGAGTGGTTGGTCAGAATCTGAATTTATTGTGGGCTACATATGCTTCATATACTATTCTAGGAAGGCCAGTAATTTTTTACAACAATGACTGTGTTAATCATCACATAAACAAACTTATACATTTTGCAACATCTCTTGCTTGCAGAAGTCTTGATGTAAGCTTTTCCAGTCAGTCAGTCTGATTTAATCTTCGGCTAGTCTTGATTCAATCCTCAAAGCTCTGATTGTTCTTGCCAAGGCATGCTGATTATCAAATTTTTTATGCTAATCAGGTCAAGAGTACTCTCTGTCTCATGTGCCCCAGTAATGTCCTGAGACTGTTCCACTTTTTGCACAGTATGTGTTATAGATGAGTAATAAGATTGTTGGCTCTCACAATTAAGGAGTGATGTTGGTGCAGTGTGTCCCCCTCCCAGCATTGATGTAGTCCCGGTACTCCGGGCAGTTGGGGAGGGGCAGGCTGGTTACTGGAGGCACGGCATGGCAACACCTGACCTCCAATCAAGTTACAAGAAAGCAGCCAACACCAATGGACAGTGACAAAGAGTTAACAGACAGACTTTGGGAGGGGCTGGGGTTATCTATTGCAACACCAGGGGTATAAAAGGCTATTGGTGTTATCAACAGAACAGGACAAAACTTGCCCAGGCTTGCCTGAAATCCAGCGGCTGAGCCAGGGAGCTGCGGTGTTATTCCCGGTGTTATTCCCAGAGACGCTCTTGGCCAGCCAGATGCTGCAGGCGGCTGAGCCGGGCGCGTGGCACCAAGCCCAGACTTGTCCAGAGCCTTGGCAGTGGCGGGTTGGAGCCACCTCTTGCAGAGGTCTGCTCTCCCTCAGGTGTCCCTCTGTTGGAGACTCTTTTTAGATGGATGGCAAAGAAAGGAGTCGGGTCTGGTGGGGGGGGTTTCAATCCAGAACTTCCTGTCGCTTGGAGGCTTCTCCATTCAGCAGCCACCCACCAGACCCCTCTGGCCACGCCGTCCCGTAGGTTTTATCCGGGCGGACAGGGGCAGGAAGGGGCAGGAAACTCCCCAACCAGGTTCAGGGGTGCGGGGTGGGGGGTGTTTCAAGGGAAGAAGGATGCCTGGATAGCCCAATACCTTTAGAAGGAGAGGGCATCCTTTGAATCTGCCCAATCACTCAACACCCTTTTTGGAATTCTCCCAGGATAAGGGGAAGGTTGGCAGACCGGGCTCTGGAGATTGGCAGGGGTCTAGGTGGGGAGAGGAGGAAGGATTGACACAGGAGAAACCCGGGGTTCTGGGATAAACCGTAAAAACACAGTGCTACAAAAGATGGAGCAGCCATCTGGTAGATGAGCCAGCCACGTGGTAAGCAGCCACAAGGGCAGCTCCCAGGCCTGTTTTTCATTATTTAGTAATTTTGCTGTATTTTTGTTAAGTTTAATAAACCTTTTACATTTTTAAAGTGAGCAGTCGTTTCCCACAATGGGGGCTCATCCAGGCTATAAAGCCTCATCTCCGTGGCCCAGGAGATCTCGGACAAATGGTGCCACTGCTGATTTTAGCAGATCAAACAATCTCTCTTGGCGACCATCGGTGATTGCAGGTAGATCTGAAGACAGCAAAGTACTATAATATAACGAAAAAGAAGAGAGAGAAGGATCCAGAAGACTCTGAGTATTGATGCTTGAAGTGTGAGTGGAGTAGTTCTGAGAGTGTGTAAAGTTGCTTGAATTGTTCATCTGTAATCCAAGTGTGCAAACATTAACTCCAAACAAGTAGCACACAGTTCCCACTCTGGGTGTCTGTTTGAGTTCTAAGGACAATAGGAGCAGTTAGACATTTAAATCGGGACACATAGAAGAGGAAAGCAGGGACCCTGTGGCAGGTGGGATGTGTAGGACTGAAAGATTTTTAAGGGCTCAAGAGCACTTGGAGGTCACCAAGTTGAGAGCCACGGTGTTAAAATGATGGTGAAGGTTGCCATTGAGTAAAAAATAGCCCTTGTGTCAGATAGTAGTAGTAATCACTACAAGTTTCCTCAGTCCACGAATGATGTGGGGGATAAAGGGCGTGAGGCGTCTGGGGCTGGCTCCGTGGTGCGGGGGTTCCCAGGCAGAGGGACCGTGGGGGGCTGAGCACACGTGCCTGCCACAGTGGCTCGGGGACGCTGGGCAGGCCTGACCTGGTGTTTGGCTCCCCAGGCCCGGTGCCACAGCATCAGGAAGGAATCCACGTAACTACTCCATGTGGAGAAGGGGGGGCACAGTGCTTAGTAAGGTGAGCTTCTGGTGCACGAGCAGCGCAAGAACTCCCAGAGCTCCCGACCAAAGCGTGCGCCTGCCCATGGTGGGGCGTGGGCAGCAAGGGGGCCCCGCTGGCTGCAGCAGTGCCGAAGGTCAGGGCTGCCAGTAATGTGCGAGTTTCCCCTGTAGAGCCGTGGGCCGGGGCACCACGGGAAGGGCAGTGCCCAGGGGCAGGCAAAGCCACAGGCAGCGAGGTGGGAGCTGCCAGCATCAGGTGGAGCAGGTGTCACGAAGTGCAGGAGTGCCCGCGCAGGCAGTGGTAAGCCGGGGAGGTGCCTGATGCCGGCAGTGTTGACCCTACGGCCGGGTGATCGTGGCGGTCGGAGGTTTGTGGCTCAAGGCCGCCAGTCCGCCGGGGCAGGCAGTTGGCGGTGAGAGCCGTGCCAGTGAACCAGAAAAACTTTGAGGTGTAGTGCCCTGGGCGGTGGGGAATGCGGACAGCAGAGCACAGTTTATGCTTGGCACTGCTGGGGAGGTCGAAAGTTATTTGTTGCAGGACAGAGAGTCGCGGTCGCAGCCGCGCTCAGTGTGGCGCATTTCTAGTAGATACCAACCCAGCGGGGCTGGGTGGGGACGGGACGGCAGGGACCCAATGCCAGAATGGCACACGGTGTGGCTGGCAGCTAAGGGCCAGCCAAGATGTGAGTGTCCCTGGGCCGGAGTGTAGGATCAGCCACAGCTCCGCTGTACAGCCTGCCCGCGCAGGACCGGAGCGCCACGTGGGTAGCGGTGCCCAGAGGCCAGCAGTGCCACGGGACACGGCCTGTGTGGAGATCACGGAGAGTACAACGCTGAGCAGACACAGAGTGGGGATGCGTGAAGGCGCCGTGCCAGCTTGACGGGGAAGGAGCAGCGGCTTGGAGTGCAGGATGCAGTCACGTGCAGCACAGCAAGCAGTAGGTGCCTCTTAGAGAGTGACCCTGGTGCCATGAGCTCGCCTGTATAGAGCTGCCCACGGTGACTCAGAGATGCCGGAGGCAGTCATGCCCATCGGGGCTGGCCCGGGGGTGTCAGGCTGCAGAAACTCCCCTATGATGTTCACCGGCATGGGACCACGTGAATACGGGGGAACACGCAGGCAGCTCAGCAGGTGCTCACACTAGTGTGACGAGAGGGGGGCTGGGGGCGCTGAGGCGCCGGGCACTTTTCTTTACATGGCACATTCTGCGACTCTGAAAGAGACGTCGCTGAAATGCTTTTCATTTCCACTTAGACACCAAAAGAGGCAGGTTGTGAGGATACGCGCCGCTGCAAACGTTCATGCTTGTTCCACGCATCTTTCGCTGGAGGCTGTGCGCCGGAGCGCATCGCAGCCGGGACCGCGTTCCGTGCGAGACGCAGGCGGCGACTTCGCTCTGGGAGAACAAAAGCGCGACAGCTCGCAAGAGGCGAAGGACGAAGCTGCGAAGACGCCGGCTTTAGTGCGCAGCCTTCTGGCTGCTAGACAAGCGTGGCTGCCGGTCGCCTGTTTGCCCAATTCACGTTAGCAATGGGATGGAAGAGGTTCATGGACAACATTCTTCTGCTGCTAGCCAGTCCTGTGGCAGCCCTCTGCGGAAAGATGTGCGCTGGCCCCTAGGCTCTGAGAGGCAGAGAATTGGATGATGGCTGTAGCAGAGCAAGGTTGTGCAGCGTGAAGCAGTTCCTTTGCTCTGGTTTCTGTGGAGCAAGGGGAAGGGTGCAGCCCGTGTCTGCCCTTTGCTTCCACGACCTTTTTCTACAGGAGCAGCTGCTGAAAGTTACCAAGAGGGAGAAAAATGGGACAGCATGTCTATGTGAGAAGGAGAGTGCGAAGCAGCAGAGAGGTGTTAGCTCTTCCAAAGCTCTTCGCACAAGGAACGCCTTGCCTTCCGCAGAAATTTGTTGACACGACTGTTGTAGAAAATGCTTCTCTTCACATTTTGCAAATAAGTCCCACTGCTGCGCGCTAGATTTTCAAGCTGCAAAAGCATGCCCAGCTGACACTGCTTGTAAAGGAGCTGTTGCTGTACTTGTGCAATTACTTCAAAGGCACAAAGAAGCCCTCTGCTCTGCATTCTCATCCTTCACTTTTTCTCATCTATGTAAAACTGGAGCTCAGCAAAAGCTTTCAGTTTTTGCTCCTTCTCCAAGTCTGTGCCACACACCTACACTGTGAAATCTCGAGGGGACTTTTGTCTATGCCAAGCTGTTATGTGTGTGCTGATCGTTCGACCTGAGAAGGAGCCTGCAGAGAGCACCACGAGCTCACGGCGCTTTGCAGTTTGTGTGAGAGAGAGGAGTGCCACTTGAGCGTGGCGTAAATACAAGGTTCAGCAGGCTTCAGGAAAAGGTCTGTGTGTGTTGTCCCGGCAAAATGTCTCTGTGCGAGACGTAGTTGAAATGCTTTCCGTTTAGATTTAGCCGCCCAGAGAGGCAGATTGCGGCGGTGCGCAGCGCTGAGGATGTCAGTGCACGGTCTAAAGGTCTTTCAGCCAAAGCACTTGTGCCGGAGCCCTTCACAGCTGGCACGGTGTTCTGTGCCACAAGGAGACAATGAGCTGCCTCCAGGAGAAGGGAAGCGCCACAGCTCACAAGAGGCGAAGGATGAAGCCGCGAAGAACTGGGCTTGCGTGCGCAGCGTTCGGCTTGCTCGAGGAGCGTGCATGCCACTCACCTGCCCTCTCAATTCACCTCATTATTCACCTCTTACGGAGGCAATTCACAGACAACTCTCTTTACTTCTAGCTAGTCCTCTTGCAGCCCTCGGCAGAAACCAGCGCGCTTCCCTTTAGTCTCCGAGGTGCAGAGAAGCCTGCGACAGATGCAGCAGAGTTGGGTAGTACAACGTGCACCGGTGAGTTCGGGATGGCTGCTTTCCTTCTCAAAAGAGCTTTGGACGAGCACGCCAAGGTCTGCTTCTTGACACTCTCATTCTCAGATAGACGTGCCCTTCTCATTTCTTACTCTCACAACTCTCCTGGCAACTTTCAGCAGTCGCTCCCACAGGAAGAGGCTGCAGAAGTAAAAGGCAGCCATGGGCTGCACCCCTCCCCTCACGCCACGTAATCCATATCAAACTCACCGCTGCACTCTGTACTACCCTGCTCTGGGAATTTCTTTTGGGCATGACAGCCAGGTCTTCATGGCTTGGCTTTGGCTCGCCCTCTGTACCAGCACACCTTATTTCCATGCTGTGTGCCAAGGCTCAGGAGCCAGTGTTTGGACCAGCCTCTCAGAAAACTTGGATCCACTGGCCACTGTCTGTGCTTAGTGACCCAGACTGGCACCTCACTCCAGTTCCTCACACTTTTGTACGAACTGGCACGGCTGAGGTGCTTCTTAGATCTTTAACAAGCATCATACGGCATCCATAAAAATGCCACTGTGCTCTCTTGTGGTTATTATGTGTCTGGAAAGCTCCAAGAGCAGCTTTGAGGTTTGGATGAGCTCAAATCCATCCCTGCCTGGACCCAAGCAGGTGGAATGCAGATGTGCATCATTACCTGTTCTGTCAGGAGCACTTTGAGTTGAGAATTTCCATGAATGCTCTGGCATGACTTCCCCTGGCCTTCATCCCAGCCCTGTCTCTCCTTTGGGGGCAGGTGAGTGTAAATGAAGGGCTCAGGCCTGTGTCACTGGGGGTTCCCCCTGTGCTGGCACTGCTGAGGCACCTCCATTCCTGGGGACAGCTGTGGGACACTGTCACTGGACATTTTATAATTTTCTTGGATGCAAACTTGCTGAGTTTTTTCTTCCATGGGAAAGCTCTTTTTCTCTGCAGATTTCAAATCTTTGTGTGTGTATTTCAAGGACAAAATGCATTCCTTTGCCTGTCTCCCGATATGGGAGATGTGGTTTTCTTTTCTCAAGCTATGATATAAAGAATTGCTCTCTCTGATTTTGTAAACATTTTCTGGCATTCTTGCACTTTTGGGTATGGAGCTTGAAGAAGCAAGATGCTGGTTCTGTACCTGGGCAGAAATAGCCCAAATCCTTCTGAACAGCAGAGTAATTTTAATAAATAATATCAGCCTTCTGATATTGGAGTCAAGAGTCTTGATTCACCCCGATGGGACTCCAACAGCAACCACTGGTGACTCCTGAGATGTGGGGCAACAGGACACTCAGGACAGGAGGGACATTAAGGGGCTGAAGCGTGTCCAGGGAATGGAACAGAGCTGGGGAAGGGGCTGGAGCAGCTGAGGGAGCTGGAAAGGGGCTCAGCCTGGAGAAAAGGAGGCTCAAAGGGAACTTCTGGCTCTGCACAACTCCCTGCCAGGAGGGGACAGGTGGGGGGGTCGGGCTCTGCTCCCAGGGAACAGGGACAGGAGGAGAGGGAACGGCCTCAGGCTGGGCCAGAGGAGGCTCAGGGTGGGCACCAGCAGGAATTTCCCCATGGAAAGGGTGGTCAGGGCTTGGTAGGGGCTGCCCAGGGAGGTTTGGAGTGCCCATCCCTGGAGGTGTCCCAGGAATTCCTGGAGGTGGCACTCAGAGCTCTGGGCTGGGGACAAGGTGGGGATCAGGTTGGACTCAGTGGTCTGGGAGGGCTTTTCCAACCCCAGTGATTCTATGATTCTGTTAACACATAGGTGCTGCTTTTTAAAACAGCTCCATTTTCCTTCGACTCCTGATACAAACCATGCGTGGCCATTGCTTTGAGTGTGGCAAGGGGCCCAGAGAAAGATGGAGTGACTGCTCTGAGGAACAAGAAAAGGAAAAAGCTACTGTATTTTACCTTTATGTTTACAGTTGTGCAAGGACTTGGAGAATGAGATGAAGCACAAACACCCTCTCCTGGAGACACAGGGCACCTTCTGTTGGAAATGGAACAGCAGGGCAGTCTGTGGGCTGTTCTGGGGAACATCTGCCAGAAAGCTTTGTCTTGGCATAAATCCCACGCCTCCCATCAGGAGAACAGGGTATGTCCAAACAGCAAAGTCCTGCCCAGCTGAGCAGAGGAGCTGGGTGCCACCCTGCAGGTGTAGCTGTGCCAACAGCCCCAGAGGCACACACAGGCTTGAGAAGGCTGCAAGGGTTTGGTGTGGGAAGGTAGCTACACACTCTGAGAAGGTTTACTGGCTTGCAGGACTCTGTGTGGTAAAGCCTGTGGCACCTGTGGGTCCATGTGGGAGGGAAAATGCCTGAACCATGGTCTTTCTTGGCCTGGGAGCTGGTGGGGACACGCTGTGGATGTCTCAGTGACTGTGGTGGGGGAAGCACTGGAAGCTGAACTAAGACAGGCAGCTCACATTCTAAAAACCTTGCTAAAGGTATGAAAAATGTTAATTTGATTCTCAGAACATTTCTTGTTTGTTAGTTTGTTTTGTATTACCTCTGTTTTTTTCAGGCAAGAAGACTGAGGGAGAGTGGGACACCACTGGGATCCTTCAGCTTGGTGTTGAGAGAAAGGAAAATCCCAGAACCCTAAATTCCCTGGGACAGACTCTGTGGGAAGATCACCTACACATGGAAGACTGAGTGAGGACTGACTCAAGGCAATGGAGGGGAGGGTTCCCATCCCACTGGCACACCCTCTGCTTTCCCAGGAGGCTGCTCCACTTTGGCTGGAGGACCGTGGGCCCAGGCAGAACAAGGCTGAGTTCTCCATGCAGCACAAAATCTGCTGCTGGTGTCCTTTGGGGCCTGGAGGGAGACTCAGGAGCCCCTCTGATCCCTCCCTCTGGCCACAGCATAACCCTGGTCTGAACTCAGCCTCCCCAGGTGCTCTGCTCCAAACCTTGGCACCTGACAGGTGTCCATCCTGCCCTTCAGAGCTGAGGCTCCCTGTACCACTCACTCTGCTCTTTGCCTTTCACAGCAGGGGGACTCAGCGTCCCCAGGTGCTCTGCTGCAGGGGGAGCAGCACGGGCAGGCAGACGGGGCAGGGGAGTGCTCCACTCTGTGGTTATTCCTGAAATAATCCCAGGCTCAGGTTTGTCTCTTCATTCTCTGAGTAACCACGACCTGGCTCAGCCCAGGCTGCACACCTGGCTGCAGGGTGTGAGTTAGACACTAAAAGATGTTCATGGGAACTGGTTCATTCTTCATCTACATCTTTTCAGAGTCACTTGAGCCATGTCTCAGGACCATTTCACATTTAGCCCACCTGGGCAGTCCCTCCTTGCACACAGGTGGGCAAATACCTGGGAACCTTTTCTAAATAAAGGAAAGATGTGACAATCTGGAAACAGTCACTCAGGGCTGCTGTGGAGAAGGATCCAAGGTGCCCCAGGGAGAGGTGCCAGCCTGCTGTGCCTGTGGGCAGGGGGAGGTTTGGCTGTGGCAGAGCACCAGCCCAGTGCTGACAAAAACACCAAGGGGCCTGGGCAGGGGGTCAGCTCTGCCTTTCAAGGGGGCACAAGGAATGGGGTCTGCAGGAAAACAAAGCAAAGCCAGAGCCAATAGAAGAAAAAGACAGGAGACTCTGGCTGTGTGTTCAGAAATCTTCTAGGAGAAACTGCTGCCATGAATGAAATCCATCTGGCCTTGAAGGACTGTATCTGTCCCAGGGTATGGAGCTGGTACCAGGTGGTGGCAGCTGGCATACCTGTGGCTGTCCCAGTGGTGAAGTCAAACAGCAAACCATGAGCAAACAGAGTGGCAAGAAAAGGGTTTTAATAATGAAGGTGTTGCTGGTAACATAGGTAAGGAAATGTGCTTGCTTACAGGTTTGAAGCTGACAGCATCCCTTTAAATAAGGAAATACATTTGCTGAGAGGAGAAAGTTACCTGGAAAACTCTGTACAAGGCCACAGTGGAGCAGCTAACACTACTCTGGTTCAAGTGCTCTGAATATTCTCCATGGACTGGCTTCAAAAAATCTCTCACTTAGAAAAAGAAATTATTTAAAAAAAATGCAACCTGTGATTGTCTATCCTAGCAGTGCTCTGTGACATTTGTACAATAGAAAAATGGTGCTTTAAATAGTGACTTGAAAGCTACTGCCACGTGCTTTATACAGCATGCAACAACTCCAGGGACTGGGGACACTGCCCGGGCTGCAGAGCTGCCTCTGACAGCTCCAGCATCCCTGGGGAAGCGCCACGGGAGCCACGGCCAGGCTGGACCTCCTCCCAGCAGCTTCATCTCCGTGTGCTGTCCTTCCAGTAACACAAATATTAAATACACTCAGTCTGTAAATAGTTTAACAATCTTTGTCAGCAACAATATTTACTTTGGCAAAACCAGAGTTGCAATGAACAGACGTGTCCGTCACACGGTCTGCAGCAAGTTCTTTGGTGGAAGCCAAGAAGTGAAGCAAAGGCTCCTTCTTGCTAGAGCCTGAGGAAGAATATTGCACAGAGACTCCTAGGAGAAATGCTGGTGATTCCAAACGGGAGCATCACTGCGGGAGAGCTTCCTTCTCTGCCGGCTGCAGGAGAACGAGCTCCTCCATGCTCGGTGATTCACAGCTGTTCTCCGGTAGCCTTGCTCTGGGCTGAGGGAGCAGTGACGCTGGATAAGCTCAGGGAGGAGGGGAAGACTGCTGAGGACGGAGGAGGGACGAGCAGAAGGACGGAGGGGAGGACGGCAGGAGCAGGCACTCACACAAAGCCTCAGCCACAGAGGGCTCGCTCAGCTCCGCCCCACGAGCGGTCACCGAGTGGTCACCGAGTGGTCACTGAATGGTCACTGAGTGGTCACTGAGTGTCCCTGCCCGGCTCCCCCTGCCCCGGGTCATGCAAGGGGTGGAGATCACCCTGAGCTGGCTGTGCAGAGAGCAGCCCCTCCAAAGCCTGGCTGGTCCTTTCACACCACTTGCTCCTACCTTGGCCAAAACACATCGCACATCTCTCTGTGTGCTCCGGGGACACGGCCGCTCCCCTGGGATGCCACATCCCCGCCATTCCTGTGCCTGCATCCTGAACATCTGCCCCCAACGTCCAGAGCTCTCTGCTGCAAGGCACAGGCTGCAGCCTGACTCGGTTCAGAATGCAGCCAGGACGGCTCCTGGGCTTGCAGCCCCTCGGGACATGCCCAGGTGGCACCGTGAACACGGTGATCTCCATCTCTCATCCACCCGGAGCAGAGGATGGGGAAATGCAGCTTTGGGCAGCAGGGAAGCACGAGCCTGGCTGTCCAGAGAAGGGTGCCTGGCACGTGGCTGGGCACAGCCTCTGCTCTTCACTCTGGCATGGGCACGGCCAAGATGAGCCCAACAGGTCTGCCTGAAGGACTGGATGAGGGGAGGGTAGGGGAGACTCGAGGAGAAGAGAAGGCAACAGTGGGCTTCCCTCTCCATGATTTCCTGTTGCCACCCAGGTAGGTCACCTCACCGCACAGTCTTGTCATGAGCTGCTCCAGTTCTCACGAGAGTGACTGCTAAAACTGGGGTGGGGCGGGGATGGGGAAGATTAAAGAAAGAAAACACAAGTTCTTGTGAACCAAAGGAAGTGTTGTTTCAGGCACTGGTGTCCTCTGTGGGGTTGTGTCAATGGAGGAAAACCGAAGTACCAGAGCTGTGCTGTCAATTTTCAGTGACTGGAAATTCAAACAAGTTTATATGCTGTGGGAAAATGACTCCAGTTTCCCCTGGATGAGGCACGTTAGCCCTTCTTTGGCACGACAGGAACGCCGTGCTGCCTGCTGCAGGCTCACAGCATCCTGCCCCAGCACGTCCCTTCACCACTGCTGCAGGTGTAGGTCCATGCTGGTGTTCAGGTTGAGGTCGGCAACATCCAGGAAATCGATGTTGAAGATGCTGGGGCCCGCGGGGGTGAGTGAGCTGAAGCCGGTGGCCGAGCTGGGGGGGGTGAGGTCCAGCCACTCCATCGTTTCCCACGGAGACTCAGTGAAACTCATTTGTAAACCGGAGCCTTCGGCAGGGGAAGGGGACAGCTGGGTTTCCATGGGCGACAGGGGAGTCTGTAAAATCTCCTGGGAGTTGAGCAGTTCATCCGCGGCTTTGCCGGAGAACCCCTCCATCATCCCTTCGAAGTGGGGCTCCTCTCCCCCCATCTTCAGCAGGGCCATCTCGCTGACCCTGCCCAGGGGGCTGTGGGCATTGAGCAGCACCTCCAGGTGAGCGTCGCTGCCGCCCGGGCAGTGCTCGAAGGGCAGCGGCGCCGAGGACACCGGCTCGAACGGGGCGGAGCCCTTGGGGACAGAGGCGCCGGAGCTCCCTGTAGACACCATAATCTGAGGTACTTTCTGCAGGCAGGACCGATCTTCCTTGGCATTGGCTGGAATTTCTGTCAACAGATGAGAGGGATTTCAGGTGCTCTGGCAGTGCCCAAGGCACAGGGGCACCACCACAGCCCTCCAGCTGACCTCCTGGGCATCCCTATGGAGCCTTGCTCCCCACTCAATCCCATTGGCACTGCTT
Source organism: Dicaeum eximium (assembly GCA_013396995.1). NCBI lineage: Eukaryota > Metazoa > Chordata > Aves > Passeriformes > Dicaeidae > Dicaeum > Dicaeum eximium. Next base: position 280,131 of record VWZP01000482.1, read on the forward strand.
GCCCACCCTCCCTGCGGGAAGCCTCGCACATTCTTGCTTTCTGACCTTGATCTCCCGGGTTTGGACACAGTCCCTGGGGCACAAGCACTGGCAGCTGTCCCCAGGGGGCTGGGGAAGGGCACAGGCAGCACTCTGCACAGGGGAGGGCACCAGAAGTGCTCTGTGTGGGGGATGGCACTGGCAGCCCTGGGAATGGCGGGGGGAGGGGGCTGGCAGTGCTGTGCACAGGGCCCTGCCCTGCTGCCCCTCCTCTCTGCACAGGCGACAGCCGACCCCAGACCACCCCACTGGGCTGGCACATGCAGGAGCAGGCTCCGGGAGGGCCAATATGCTTTGGGCTCAATCTCAGTGGCTGCTGGCACAGGGAGGGCAGGGGAAAGCTGTACTCGACTCAGGCAGCTCTGCTGGCGTGCACAGAATGCTCTGAGCCCCACAGACCAGTGCTGGCCTGGAGGTGAAGCCCCAGAGGGGAAGAGGGAAGCAGAGCGTACCTCCACTCTCAATCAGCACGTCCAGGAGCTCGTCCATCTGCTGACTTCGTGTCATCTGCTGCAGCAAACGACAAAGAGTAGAGTAGAGGGCATTAGGAGGACAGTCCCTCCAGCCACAAGCCAGGTAGATGGCTCTAGATCCCAAAAAAGATGGCTCTAGACCCCACAAATGGCTCCTCCCACACAGAAGAGAGGCCATACCAACACGGGGCTGGCAGTGGCGTTCAGGGCACTGCAGGGACGTGGCACAATCACAGTAGATCCAGGAAGCACAGCACCCTTCCCTGCTGCCAGCCCTCTGCTCAGTCAGTGGCCACCACAGCCTGCCCTGTCCCAGGGCCCTCAGGACACAACATTTTGGCCCCAGCACCTCGCACTGGTACGTGCCTGCCTGCCCTCCCTGCACTGCCCAGTCTCCCTCCTCTCCCCGACCAGAGCCTGGAAGATCTCCTGCACGCTGGCATAAACCCATTTTCACCCTGCCAACAGCACCACTCCACTTTCCTAAAGGCACCACCAGTCCCAGCACTGAGGCTGCTCCCAGACTCTGAAGGGAAGGAAGGTGTTCCTGGGCTTGGCCAGTCCTCTCTGCAGGAACTGTACTCCAGGGGGAGTAGGGGCTCAGAGAGGCAGATGGCATGGAGCAGGATGAGCTTTCCTGGTGACCTGGGAATGCTCAGAGGTTTGTCTCTCACACAGCACTGAGCACTCAAAGACAGGACCCCAGGGCACTTGGGGAGTGTCAGGACCCCTGGGTGCACAGGGAACACTATCCTGCCCAGCAGAGTGTCCGACTCCTTTATGGCAGCTAGGCAGCAACTAACCCTTCAAAAAATCCCATTCCTCATGGAAACAGGCCTGTCCTACCCAGAGACCCCAGAACAGGTTGGAACTCCTGCAGCTGAGTCCCACTGACTGCAAAAAGACACCATGGGCAGCCCTAGCCCTGTAGAAAGCAAAAACCATGCAGTTACCTGCTTCACTGCATCCTCATAAGGTGGAGGCTGATTTACCTCTGACAGGGCTGGGCTTGACTTACAAAAACTTGGGGATGAAATAGAAAAGTTTTTGCCTGACTGCACAGCCATCTGCATGGGGAAATACAGGGAAATGGAGTCAATGCACGGAGGGAGCCCGGCTCTCTCATCTCTGCTGAGGCTGGTGTGGTGCCAGGGAAAATGACAATTTTGTGGGTCAAACAAACTCAGACAAAACGCCTGGCTTTGAGCAGCATAGAGGCAGGTAAACCAGCTCCTGAGCTAGCTCTAAGACCCAGGGCCAGGCTGGCCTCTGTCACTGCCAGAGCACAGACACGGTGGCACAGGACAGCCTGGTGCTCATGCAGGACAAAGGGCAGACACAGATGCTGCTGGTGGTCAGCTGTGCTTGGCCAGTGATGAGGCACCTCCCCAGCCACCCCCAGCCCCTCCCCATCACCTCCTGACTGGGGACATCTCACACAGCTAGGGCCAGGGAAGGTCACTCAAAAGAGGAAAATCTCTGCCTGTGCCAAACACCTGCATATCTTTGCCAACTTTTTGCCAAGTTCCCCTTCCAGGATGGATGGCATTTGAAGCACAGTGCCCGTCAGCTGCTGTCCCCATCACCTCCAGGCCCTTGTGTGTCCTTCCCTGCTGCCTGCCCATGGCCTTGTCCCACAAAAACCAGCACCAGGGGATTGTCCCTCCAGGTGGGCTGGATCCAGGAGAGGATCCAGGGCAGCAGTGAGGTCACTCTGCCTGACCATGCACATCCTGGCCACCTTTCTGTGGAGGGTAGCTGGAAGGAACACTACCCCTGGCTCATGGGAAACAGCACTGCAGTGCTGGGCACAAAGGAGGAGTTCTTGCTGAAGAAGGACCCTCACCCCTGGCAGTCCCCTGCAGGCAGCAGAGGCATGTCCAGGATGGGTGGTGTTGGAGTTGGGATGAGCTGCAGGACACAATGGGACCATCCCCTCTGTGCACCCCCTGCCCTTGGGCAGTGAGGGAGCAGCTGGAGATGCCCCTGTGGTGTTGCTGCTCCCTCCTGAGCCTCACTGGCCACTGCCCAGCTGCCCAGAGCAGCCCTGCTGCCTCTCTGGGATATCAGCTGACAGCACTGTGTCCCCCTGCCCACTGCCCCCACAGCTCTGCTGCAGTGCCCCATTCACCTCCACAGCCCCAGTGCCAGGCTCGCCCCCTGCATCCCCTGCTCTGCTCTCCATGCCCAGCTCACCCAAACCAGTGTTGCTATCACCCTCCTCACCCCTGCAGCAGCTCCACTGCTCACCCCAACCCTGCTGCCCTCCATGCCCCTTCCACTGTCAGCTCTGCCCCTGCCCCTCCTCACCCTGAAGTGCTGCCCTTTCCCACCTCACTGGCAGTGCTGTTTGCCAGCTGCCCAGGGCACCTACCTGTGCTCCTGAGCCCCACTTTGTGCCACTGTGCAGGGCTGCACCCCAATGCCTGCTTGGGGCCACTGTGGTGGGCTGGGAAGGGCCCTGCTCTGGCGTGGGCTGTCCCACACACCCAGCCTGCCCTGCTGTACCCCTGTGTGCACACCTTGCACCCCTGAGCATGGCACAGGCCACTGAAAGGTGCTGCTGCTACCTGGGGAGCCCTGGGAGGGCACTGGGGTTGTGATCAGCAGAACCTTGTGCTGTTTTGTGCTGGCAGTGTGTCCCCCTTCCCAAGCTGTCCAGGGGGTTGAGTAAGGAGTGGTGGCTGCTGAGGACAACTCCCTGCTGGGCTGGTGGCCTGGTGGGGAGGCACAAGCTCTCTCTAACTATCTAACTGCAGACCTCAACTGCCAGCCCTGCTCCAGCTACCTGACAAAAGGCTTCCCTGGGGCAACTGCTCTGCTCCAAGTCAGTGGTGAAAATCCCTCACACACTGCTGGGAGCCACAATGGCTTGGCAAGATGCTGGGAAGCCCTGCAGCAGGGTCTCCCAGGGGTGTAGGAACTGTGCCAGGGCTCTTCCAGGAGCTGAGGGATCCATACTGGTGCCTCCCTGCTGTGTATAGAGCTGTGCCAGGGCTCCATGGGGCATGGGCAGCTGTGCCAGGACTCCCCCAAGGGCAGAGCAAGCTGTGCCAGGACCCCCGCTGAGGGGAGAGGCAGTTGGGTTTGGGCTCTTTTAGGGTAGAAGAAGCTGTGCCAGTGCTCCCCTAGGGAAGTGAGAGCTTGCCAGGACTCCTCAAGGGGCACAGGGAACTGTGCCAGGGCTCCATAGGGCAGAAGATGCTCTGCCAGGACTCTCTCAGGACACAGGCAGCTTTGCCAGTGCTCACCAAGGGGCAGAGAGAGCTATGATGGGGTCCCCTGGGGAAGAGGGGAGCTGTGCCAGGGCTTCCTGAGGGCAGCAGGAGCTGTGCCAGGGCTCCATAAGGCATCAGAGCTGTGCTGTGGCCCCTCCAGGGCAACTGGCTGCAGTGGTAGGGCTCCCCACAAGAAACCCTGCAGTGCTATCAGCTCCCAACCCATTGTCCATCTGGGATAATTTATGCCCTTCCAAGCAGCCTAGAGGAAAGGCCTCCCCCGTGTGGGTGTGGCCCCGCGGGGATCAGGGCTGGCACTCACCGGCGCTGTGCGGAGGCAGCTGCTGCCCGGCGGGGACCCGCTGCGGCCCTCGGGGGACACCGGCAGCAGGTAGTGGCTGTTGGGGGACGGCGGCAGGCTGATGTGCTGGGGGCTCTTTGCAGCCCCCAGGGGAGAGTGCTGGGGGGAGCACTGCGGGCTCAGGAATGTCGAGGAGGTGATGGTGCTCTGCCCTGCGGGCTCCAAGCAGTGGCTATTTACAATGTGGGGCACCTGTGGTACCCCACAGTTACTCAGCTTGTCCGAGCTGCCGGCCTGGCCTTTCAGGGCCATTTGTTTGGAGGCAAACGGACAGCTGGACACGGTGTTTTCTTGCTTGATGGGGACACCAAAGAAATGCTGAGCAGGCTGCTGCTTCTCCTCAAGGCCATTGCTTCTCTTCCTCTTCTGGAGCTGCATCCGCAGCTCTTCCACCTGCCTCTGCTCTTGCTGCAGCTTCCACGTCAGTTCATTGATGACCTTCTGCTTCTCCACCAGCATCTTGTCTTTCTCTGTGTCTATTCCTTCCAGTTCCAGCTGGATGCTTCCTCCATTCATGCTGCTCATGAGGCTTTCCTCAGCGCTGCCATGAACAGGTGAGGGCTGGAGGCCGAACTGTGGAGAAGACATGGGCCCGTCGTTGAAGGTGTCGGGCAAAGAGCCGCTCACAGAGAGCTCGGAGGAGGCGGGCGAGATGGGTGGGGTGGAGCTGGTGCTGCCAAAGTGATAAAAGCCGTTTGATAACATGCTGGTGGAGGACTGTGACTGGTAGGTGGACAGGGTGCTGGTTGGAGTGACAGGGAAGGTGACGGTGGTGATCTCACTGAAGCTGGGCACCGTGCTGCTGCTGCACTCCTGGAAGGGCCGCAGCCGCTCCATCAGTGCCGTTTTGGTACCCGACACGGGCAGGCCTCGTATTCGGAGCTGCTGCCTCAGCTCCGACACCTGCAAAGGAGGTCACTCATGATCAGTGGCAGTGGCAGACAAGCCCTTTAGAAACCCAGTGCTCCTAACAAGGAGTCTCAGATCACAGGCTGGCAGCTTCCAGCTTTAAAGCTCTGACCTCCCAGCTGTTCCCCGTCTCACCTGCAGTCACCAGAGTCACCGCGCACAGGCCTGACCACTGCACATCTGCAGAATCCAACCTTTCCTAACAGGAAAACCTTCCTCCTTCCTCCAAGAACTGTGACTCCTCTCCATGAACCTGCAGTGGTCCTTGGGGCAGGGAGGCACCTCAGGATTCCCTTCCTAGCAGTAGATTTCTCCATGAGCAGAGGACTTTAACACAGACCAGGAGCCAGCTGACAGCCCAGACACTGTGACACCTTGGAGCCACATGCTCCATACTCAGGCATAAGATTCAGTCACCTGAGCTAGGACAAACTCATGCTGTTTCTACCTCTGGGCTGCCCCAGGTCTCTGCTCCTAGAAGGATTTGGCCTTCCCCATGACTGGGGGTCCATTAGCAAAGTATAAAACAATAGCTGATATGAGGGATTCTCCCCTGTGCCCCTTCTTGCCTATGTGAGAGGTGCTCAAAACAGTGCATGTAGCAGGAGGTACCTGCTCATGCAGAGATCTGAGCTGGCCTGGCTGAGGAGCTGAGTCACTAAGGGGGGGGGGGGCATGCTGCCCTACTGGCCTCTGGCTGGTCTGTCACAGCATCCACCATGTCCACCATAAAACCACAGAGGGATGGAGCCAGGAGCTGCAGGAGCAGCAGCTCAGATCATCCTTTAGCCTGACCTGCAGCCTTCCCAGGCTACACCTTCGGTTTGCTGATACACAGGCAAGAGCAGTGCATCCCTCACCACCTGCAGAGCAGCAAGCCCTCATGTTCAGAACCTCCCCAGTGACCAAGCCCTGCCCCAGGGTGCTGTGCTGTACTCCTGGGTGTCTCAGAGCACGGGTGCTGATCTGTAACACAGCCCCTCCCAGCCTATGGCACTCCCCTGACACACTCAGAAGCAGCACAGCACACTCAGGCTCTGACATTCTGCTCCTGCAGTGACAAAGTTTGCACTCACTTTGAGATCATCCAGGTTGGATGGCAGAGGGCCTGGCTTGATAGATGAGACACAAGTCTGGCCTGAAAAGGTGGTTTTCACTGGAGAAAGAGGGGTGTTGTTGCCAGAAGTTGATGAAGAATTTGAACTTTTGACCATTTGCTCATTTGATTGCCTGAAATAACAAAGGAGATTTGGGGTAACTTGTCTGTTCCCCCAGGGTCTTTGTGCCCAGCATCCCATCCCTCTGCTCCCTTGGGCCTGTTGTCTCCTATCCAAGGAAAACCAGGCTGGGCTGTAGGAGATTGCTGGTGTCTCACCAGCAGGTCACAGGTGCCCTGGCCTGTATGCAAAGCCAGAATGGCTTGGAAGGAGTCTGTGCTGTTCCCGAGCTTTTCTGTTTCAGTGGCATGCCTCTGTCCCCTTGCTCTGGCACAAATGGATACAGAGGGGAAAGTCAGGAGAGAGACAGGACTAAGTCCTGCTGCTGGCACAGTGCCACTCACTTTAGCTGTCCTTGGTGCATCCCAGGATAGCTGAACTGCTGCTGCTGCTGCTGCTGCTGGCTGAGGATCTGGAGCTGCAGGAAGAGCTGCTGCTGCTGGAGCAGTCTGGCATATGCAGAATCCATGGGTGGAGGGGACTTCTCTGCTTTCTGGTCTGGAGGGATATACTGGTGGTACTTGAGCTTCTTCACTTTGGGCTTGGTGTCTTTGGGCTTTTTGTGACGGTTCTTGCTGTCACTGGATGATTTGGACTGTTGGGCCAAGAAGGAAAGGAATGAGGTGTGAGAAGAGCTCCTGTCATCCCCATTGGACCTCAGAGGCCTGGGGCAGAACAAAGGCAGTGCTGGCACATTGACACTCCAGCTCCCAGACCTGCTGAGCCTGGATGTGAGGGATTCCCTTGGCACTGCATCCCATCTCAGCTGGGCTGGAGAGCACATGAGATGGAGAATGACCCTCCCTGCCTGGAAGGTACTCCAGTGTGGCTTTGTATCTCCACCTGCTCCTAGCTCCAGGAGATGTTTCCAGTGCAGGACTCAAGCAATTGCCTCTAGCAAGGTGTATCGTTGTATCTTGTACCATTACACAGTTAATTAAATTCGTTTTTGACACAAGGTTGTCTGCCTGAATTATTCAAAGCCTTTAAGGCTGGACACCCAGAGCTCCCACACATTTAGGGCGCAGCACATGGGCGCTTCAGGCTTGGGTGGCCTGGGCTGGTTCCTCTCCTGGGCAGCCTAGAGGCACGGGCATTACCTTCACGGCAGAGGGCACAGGAAGCGTCGGGCTCTCCTGCCCCGCTGGCTGCTTGGGGCTGTCGCACTGGCTGCCCTGCCCCGGGGCAGTGTCTAGAGCGTGGCCATCGGCACTGGGGGGACGATCCTGCAAGGAGAGGTGAGAGGGGCTGTGGGGCTGTCCAGCCTGGACAGGGGCTCCTGGTACCCCCTTTCCTCACCCCATGTTGTTCCCAATCCCCACAGATGCCTCAGTGCATCCCTGTCTCTTATGTCTATCCCAGCCACATCCCCAGGCTATCCCAGTCCTTTCCCAGTCCTCTGCCTCCACAGTCCTCCTTGGTTTTCCAGCCCTCCCAATTCACCTGAGCCCCGCATCCTTGCTCACTGCTGGCCCCTCAGTGTCCCCCAGACCAGCCCAGTCTTCCCAGTTGACCCGTGGATGGCCACAATCCCTTTGGTCCTCCCCCACCCCAGTCTGCCCCAGTTCCTCCCTTTCCCCCCGTCCATCCAAGCCCCTCCAGTCTGCCTCAGTCCACTCTATTTCCCCCAATTTCCCCCAGTCCTCCCCCAGTTTCCCCCAGTCCCTGGCTCCACCCCGGCTCGGCGCTCCCCGGGGCTGCAGTGCCCGCGTCGGCCGGCAGTGGGCGCGCCCGACCCGCGCGGCGCGGTCCCCCCGCGGGTCACAGAATCACAGAATGTCACAGAATCACAGAATGTCACAGAATCACAGAATGTCACAGAATCACAGAATGTCACAGAATCACAGAATGTCACAGAATCACAGAATGTCACAGAATCACAGAATGTCACAGAATCACAGAATGTCACAGAATCACAGAATGTCACAGAATCACAGAATGTCACAGAATCACAGAATGTCACAGAATCACAGAATGTCACAGAATCACAGAATGTCACAGAATCACAGAATGTCACAGAATCACAGAATGTCACAGAATCACAGAATGTCACAGAATCACAGAATGTCACAGAATCACAGAATGTCACAGAATCACAGAATGTCACAGAATCACAGAATGTCACAGAATCACAGAATGTCACAGAATCACAGAATGTCACAGAATCACAGAATGTCACAGAATGACAGAATGTCACAGAATGACACAGAATATCAGAGAATCACAGAATCACAGATGAATGTGTGAGAATCACACGGAATCACAGAATGACACAGAATCAGAGAATCACACAGAACCACACAGAATCACAGCATTAACCCAGCTGGAAAAGACCTTTGAGATCATCGAGTCCAATCTGTGACCTAACACCACCTTGTCAACTAAACCATGGCACTGAGTGCCACATCACTCTAGGAAAGTTAATGCTTTCCTTAAACACCTCCAGGGATGGTGACTCCACCACATCCCTGGGTAGCCCCTTCCAGTGCCTAACCACTCTTTAAGTGAAAAATTTCTTCGTAATGCCCAACCTGAACCTCCCCTGGCGCAGCCTGAGGCTGTGTCCCCGTGTCCTGTCCCTGTTCCCTGGGAGCAGAGCCCGACCCCCCCGGCTGCACCCTCCTGTCAGGGAGCTGTAGGAAGGGGTGAGGTCTCCCCTGAGCCTCCTCTTCTCCAGGATAAACAAGCCCAGCTCCCTCAGCCCCTCCTCACAGGACTTGTGCTCCAGACCCTTCACCAGCTTTGTTGCCCTTCTCTGGACACACCCCAGCATCTCCACATCCTTCCTAAACTGAGGGGCCAGAACTGGACACAGCACTCGAGGTGTGCCCTCACCAGTGCCGAGTGCAGGGCAGGAATCACTTCCTCGGCCCGGGACCCCGCGTGTCCCTCGTGTGCACCCTCCCCTGTACCCCAGGAGTCTCCCCGGCTCCAGGACGGCTCTCCCTACCTGTGGAGCCCCGGCAGGGCCGGCGGGCGGCGGCTCCGGGGCCTTGGAGCCGGGGGCCGGCTCGGCGGGGCCCGGGGAGCCGCGGCTGCGGGGCCGTTCCGGGGACAGCCCGTCATTGCTGCTGTCCTCCTCGAAGGCGAAGGCGTCGCTCTGCCGGGGAAAGCCGCCTTGGGTGCCTGCGGGGGCAGAGGAGCGACGGTCAGAGCCTGCGGGGAGCGACGGGGGGACCGGGTGAGACTCGTGGGGACCTCGGCCCGCGCACCGCCCCTCTCCGGCCGTGCGTGAGGGGCACGCGGGGTGAGCAGGCGGGCCCGAGCCACGGACAGGGCGCTTGGGAGAGGGAGAGAGGAGGGGTCTGAGGAGCCGGGACCATGGACTGTGTCCCGTGGGAGAGAAGATAGATCCGAGGAGTCAGAACTATGGCCCGTGTTCCTTGGGACAGGGAGAGAGGAGGGGTTGGAGGAGCCTGCTCTGCCAGCACAGCAGGGCCGGCGCAGACAGGCGGGACTGAGGGCTCTGCCATGCTGCCCCTCCACTGGGCTGGGATGGGAGAGGGGCACAAGTTGCCCTCCCTCAGCTGAGCACCCGGCTCAACACCCACACCACGCATGGGACTCTGTCCTCAGCAGAAGGACTGAGGTTGAAATCAGCTGGGAGCGTCATCCATCTGCTCACAGCACAAGAGCCAGCAAGAGTGGATGTGGCTGCAGGTGCCCAGAGGCTCCCACATCCTGTCTCTGTCCACAGGTTTCACCCACGGGACACGGTTCAAACCACTTCTACTGCCTGCCGACAGCCCCAGACCGCTCTGCCGGCACAGTTCCTGCACTGTTATCTGCTAGTCAGATGGGCAAGGGCTCTTGACCCCGAGGTTTGATGATAAATAAAGTGCTGAGGAAAAAAGGTCTCATGTGAGCCTCAGGAGAGCTGCAGGTGGGGGTAGAGGAAGGAGCAGCGTGGCCACACTCGTAATCTCCTCATGCTCATGTCTGGCATTTGTCAGGCAGCTTGGCACACTGATAGTGAGGTGACAAATGGGGAAATAGGAAGGGCCTGGGGACAAGCTTCCACCTGTCCCTGCTGCTGGTGTAGCAATGTGCACCTTCTCAACAACACGCACCTCCTGCTCTGACCCCTGCCCCTATCTCAGAGATAAGGGTTATCTCCACTCCCTGCAGCTGCTGGTGCCAGGGTGGGCGAGGACAGAGCCCTGGCTCCCTGCCTGAGCTGCTGCTCAGACATGGGCTGGGGAAATGAGATCAGCCCTGTTCAACTTGCTGTCTTCATATGTCCCTGGAAAGAGGGCCTGTGTCCTCTCCATCCTGTCCATCAGAGGCAGCACCCAAACAGGTCTCTGAGGAACTGCAGCATTGCATGGGCCACCTGGGCTGCACGGGAGCTGCTTCCCACACCTGCAGGCCAGTGTGGACATCACCTCTTGGGAAAAATTACTCCAAGCAAGGGGGACTTGTGGATCTGCAGGGCTCTTGCTACACTGGCAGGGAAGCGTGTGTTGGGAAGTGGTGCCAAAGCTGGGAGCACAAGGGACCTTCAGGACACAGTGACAGCCCAGAGCATGACAGGAATGTGCTGCATCCTGCTGCTTGATACCGAAGGCCTGTGCCAATGGGGAATGCTTCCCTTATCTGTTCTGCTCTCACCCAGCCCGGCCTGAGCGTATTGTTTCTTGATGCTGTGTTCCTGCTGTAATCTCAGGCAGGATGGTGTTTGCTCCGGGCTGTTTCTAATGCACTGGGTATTGTCCTCTTGAGCGCATTGGACAAAGTGATGACAAGGACCTGGTAAAAAAAGTTTCTTGTATCACTGCTCAGCTATGCAGGGCACTGGCGGCCCCTTGTCACTGGGACGTTTGGGCTTTCGGTTGGGGTCTGGCACTTTCTGCTCACCCTGCCGGAGGTGATTAGAGGAACACGTCAGCTGAACTTTCCACTGTATAAACAGTTGAGATTCCAAGGTTAAAGTAAAATGACTTTAAACCCTGTCATCCTTCTGGTATTGCAAAAACAAAAGGCTTAACGTTCAGAAGTGCCAGTACTCATCTCCGCTCTGTGTTCGGCCCTTTGCCCCAAACTGTGAGTGCCTCTGACTCCAAAAAAGAGCTTGAGGATCCTTCAGCTTGGGGCTTTCTTCTGCAGAAACCTGAGGGCTGGGATGGTGTTCTTGGTGCAGCTGCACCACCTTCTTCTCTTGGCACCCTATGGTACCAAGCAACTTCATGTTGGACCCTAATGTGCTGCATGTTTCACCCTAAATGGGATGAAACTGGCTTACAAGGACACGTTTTCCCCCAGCAATGTGATAGAGGAGCCTTGTGAAAGGGAGAAATTTAAAACTGAACAAATAATTTTTAAGCCAGACTTTTTGTTTTTAATGGTTTGGTCCTGTAAATCTCTGTTTACCACGAGCTCCTGACAAGGCAGCTGGAGAGATGCTCTATTCAAGACTCAGGCTCATTTGCCCAGTCTCCAAACCTCAGCTCCAGGGGATAAAGTCATGCTCACACTGCCTCAAATGTTTATAAAGGGGGGGATTTTTTGAAACTTTTTTTTTCCCACTGTTCTCTCCTTTAGTAAGTGGCTGGGGAGATTTTACTTGATCTCTCCTTAAAAATTCCTCTTCAGGCAGAGTCCTGGAACATTTCACCTTCAAAGAGGAGAGCTGCAACATGCTGGGAACGGAGCAGCTCCAGGGCTAGGCTGGAGAGGCTGCTGTACATACACAGCCTGCATTTCACAGCCCTCAAACCAAGAGCAGGAATAGTTGTAGGGCAGGACAGAGCAGTGTCTGAGCCTGGAATATTTCATGTCATTTAAGATGGTTTCTGAGATGAAATAAAAATCAAAGTGCTTCCTGTTTCAGCTCTCATTTTTGGCCTCTCTCCTGTCACTCCAAGACCCTTTCTGCCTCAAAGCCCTGCCATTGTCCCCAGCCTGTCTGAGCTCCAGAACAGACCCTTCAAATGGGATTATGCCAATGGAAAAGATCCCATTAACTGAGGAACTGTGAGCAACAGAACAAGCAGCTCCCAGGGGCAGAGCAGCTCTCAGTGCCTCATTGGAGACCTGAGTGCCAGTTTGGACATGTGGAGACAGCCCCAGACCTCAAAAATACAGGTTGCTGTCCTTCACTGCAGGACCCTGCTGGCTTTCCTGCTCCTTTCTCTGCTTTTGGATCTCCCTGTCCTGGCACTGGGCCCTGGTGAAATTTGAATAACCTTTCTGTGTTGGCTCCCACACCAGCTTTCCATGAGGGAAGTAGCAGCATGGGGGGAGTAATTGTGGGTGATTTTTCCTCCCTCCTCTGGTGAGAGGAGGTGATGAAGGAAAACCAAGCTTGGGCATAAGGCAAGTGCTGGGTCCCAGATGGTAGGAGTGTGCCCTGTTTGGGGGTGCAGGCTCCTGCTCATATTCTCCAGCAATTTAGCACCCCAAGGATGTTCCACAGCCCAGGGATGCAGCATCCTGCTCTGCTGGGTCCTGCATACCACGAGCACCAGTGGTAAAAAATAGGAGAGAATTCACAACCTTACTGAACTGAGGCCACTCTACTCCCATTTACTGGGATGTGAAAGCTTGGCAGGGCACAAGTGGGAGAATCTGGGCAGGTCTCACAACCAACACCTGTGCACTCAGCTTCTCTCCCATGCTGAAGGAAGGAGTGTCCTCTCTCCAGCAGTATCACTTCTGTGCTCAAAGCCTTGGGGAGGGAAGGGCTGTGAGAAAGGAGGCTCTTTCTGGGGGAATGAGCAATGGTGCATGTTTCAGTGTCACTGCTCTGAGAGCTCTGTGCTCACAGGCTGTGCTGGGCTGGGCTGGTTACTGTGAAAATAATGAAATTTGGGCAAGAAATGCAGCTCTTACATGCAGGTTGGCCACTTTCTGCAGTCACTCTGGTACCTCCTGGTCCCCTGGGCAGCCTCTGCCCCACTCCATGCACACACAACACTCACATTCACTGTCACTACCTTTTATGGCCTCTTTCACAGCTGAGTCCACAGGAATAATATTCTTCTCCACCAGCTCCAAAGGACCCGGCCTGAGTGCAATCTTTTCATTGAGGTCATCTGCCAGGCGGGCTCTTTTCAGCTTCATTTGAGTAGACTGAATGGACCCCTCGGCAGCCGAGTCTAAAAGGCCAAACAGAAGCATCAGGACCAGGGGCTCCTGTGGGCACAGCACTCAGTGAGGTTGTGGTGCCCTTCAGCACAGCCTCTGGGGGCTGTGGCCAATGCCTGAGCTTGGCTCAGCACAGCAGGATCTGCTCTGCTAGACTGGCTGGGGCTGCTGTGATTTGGGACATGGGTCCTCTGTGCCTCAGGCCCAGCTTGTCCATTCCCAAACAAGAACCTCTCTCTACCATCCTGGGTTTGCAAACCCAGCCTACAGCTGGACCATCCTCTGCAAGGCCCAGGAGTGATCTGTGATGGAAACCTCATGAGCAAGCTGCCACTAACAAGGGCCAAAGGGGTCTCCAGCTCCCACCTGCCTGGAGCACAATGGCCCCTTGTGGGGTAGTGCAGATGGGAAACAGCTGGAGAATAGAACCACTAGCAGTGCTTGGCAGCTGGAGTAAATGGCTTACACTGGGATTAAAAATGCTGAGTCTTGGGCCGTGGACTTTGGAGGTGACATAACTACAGTGCTTCAGGCCTTCAGGGAGAAACAAGCTGGAGGAGCAGAGCAGAGGCAGCTAGATCTGGAAGCTACAGCCCTACCAAAGCCGGCTGAGATGACCCCAGTTGTTAAAGGGTGACAGAAGAATAGCAGCTTAAACAGAAAGATTTCCTGAACAAAAGTATCTGGCTCCTCTCTTAGACCAGGTGTGTGTAGTGAGGGAGTGGTATTCTAAACCAGACCATTTCTAAACCCTTGAGGGTCTAAGGTAAGAACAGCTGTGTGTAAGTTGTTCTTTCTTCAAAGTCTGGCCACTCTCTGGAAGAAATACTGTAGAGAACACAAGCTACAGGGCTTGATACCGTTGAAATTCCCTACAGGAGGTCAGGAGAGCTGGTCTAGGGCCATTCCTGGCCTCAGATTATACAGACCAGTGAACACAAATGAGCTCCTTGAAGTGAACTGTAACAGAAAGGTGCCTGTAAAACACCTGGATGATGCAAACTGTGTCTGTCATCTAGCCAGTTCCAATCACCTCTAGGTCCAGTTGTGAACAAAATGGATTTGTAAGTCAAATCCACAAAATGGATATGCCAAGACACAGCTCTGAAATGCAGAGCAGGATGGACAGAGGTGTGAGCAGAGGCTGCAGGTCAGGGGGGTGTGGGCCAGCATGTGCATCTTGCTGAGTGCACAGCCAGGCACTCTCTGCTCTCTGCAGTCTGTCCCCTGGCTGGCTATGTCCCTGTCCATGCCCAGGGACTGCAGCTGCCTCCATGTCTGGGAACAGCCCCCCAGCTCCAGTCCACATTGCTTCTATTATTTAACCTAAGGGAAGGACACTCTCCATCTCTTCGACAAGCAATGGTACTAGCTTGTTTTAGGGATGGAAACCCAAGGGAAAAGCAAGGCAGCAACACTGATCCAGCACGGGACTCACGCTCAGCCCTCCTGTCTGCCAGAGGAAAAAAGAAATACAAATTGCATCCATGCTGAGAGCAGAGGGCAGCATTCACAGCTGCCAGAGAGTGATCTGCTTCTTCCAGGCGAGTGACAGGACTCAAGGAGGGACAGAGGCTGCACATCCTCTCTGTCTCTATGGATCTTTTTATCTCTGGAGATAAAGAGGGACACTGTGGTGTTCTGCTGTCTGTGATGGGATCCAGCCCTGCCAGCTCTCTGCCTGAGAGGGAACACTAGGATGGGAGAGGAGAGAGCTGCTGTGGCTCAGGGACTGATAGCAGGGCTTTCCATACAGCTTGGGTCACTGACTGCACAGGCTGTCACACAGACTATCCAGAATTATAGCAGCACAAAAGATGTCCAGCTTTGGGAAGGTGTTATAATGACCTGCTATAGGAATTTCAGTGCCCTGGACAACAAATTCCCTGGGTTTGCTCTTCACAATCAGACATTGGCACTGGTGTCTAACAGAGTTGTCTCTCACAGCTGTTCCATAGAGCATCTTACACTGCTCCCTGCCAGAGATAGGAGAAAGACTGGGTGGCCTTGGGACTGTGTCTGTCAGGGAGCAAAAGCGTGTCCTGCTTCCTGAACACCAGCTCTGGACAGAATTTCATACGACATGTCCCATTTCAGTCTGCCCCCATGAGCAGCTGGAACGAAGTAATGGCAATGAGATTCCTGAAGGAACACAAGAAGGGCAGGAGAAACACGAGTCCCAGGGCAGGAGACACAAGGAGTATGTGGGAGAAGCTGGGGCAGTCTTACCTTGCAGAATGTGCATATTGACCAGGTCTGACCGCTCAGGCCTGCTTCTGATCTTGTGCTTGAGATAATCTTCAGTCTGCAGAAGACAAAGGCTAAGTTACCTGGCTAGAGCAGCAATAAGGTCCTGAGAGCACCTGCTCCTGTGCCACCCCACGACTCTTTTGGATTTATTACAAACTGGGTTGAGTGAGCTCCTAAATGCCATTTTTCATCACTGAAATGCTGGCTTGTTGTTGGGCAGAAGTTCTTCAGAAAGGGAGCAACGTGCACGTGGCTGCTGACTGTTCACTGCACCCACTGCTGTGCCCTTTGCCATCACTTTTGGGCTTCTGATGCCTGAAATGTTGTGAGAACTCATAGGAAGGGTGCAACCTATTCCCTGGGAGATGCTCCAGAATGTCCTGGTAGCAGTGGCTTCTGTGGGAAGCCCAGCACTCTGGGGTGAGATATCAGGCAGAACAAGTCATGAAGCCACTCAGACTCTCTACCCAGGTCAGCCACGAGGCTTAACCTTCCTGCAGCCTTGCAGCCCCTGTGCTTTGAGGTTCCTCACCCAAGCTATGATATGGGGTTGGGAAAATCTGCTTTGCAGTCACTGCAGCTAGGTTTGTGATGGACATGGTCCTGGAGCCTTGTGCCAACTCCCTCTGGCTTTAGGAACAGAGAGGCACACAGAGGTACAGGAACACCATCCATAAGGGCCAAGAAAGTCAGCCTTGAGGGCAGGTGACCTCAAGAATACAAATATGAGCTTATCCCCTGGTGAAGAAAAGCCAGAGCTCAACTTAGACAAACTCTTAGCTAAGCTGAGCTGCAAGAAGAAATAGTACAAAAATTGTGCATAGTTCAAAGATGCTAAAATCTTAAGGATAAATATAAAAGAATAGTACAAGCAGCTGGAGCAAAATTGGAAATCCACAGTACAAAATGTACAGGATCATGAGAAAAAGATTTTACAAGGACTTTTGGAGCCAGGATCAAGCAATGGAAAGTGCTGTCTGTGTTCCATAAACAGGAGAAATAATTGTGCATACTGCTTAGATGGCCACAGGATTTTATGCCTTTTAAAAACCATCCTCACGAAAAAGATAAATGGGTCTTTATCAAACATGTGGCTCAGCCAAGAACCTTCAGCAAGAAAAGAGAAGAAACCCCAGTTGTCAGGTTGGAGAGCAGGTTAGAGGGTACTCAGAGGAGTTAGATGTTCCCAAACAATTTTGAGACACACGAGGTTGGAATAATAGCAACTATCTGTGGTTCTCCAGGAAACTGCACAAAGGAGAGTAATCGCTAGCTTTAAAAGAGATGGGAAGAAAACCCCAGGAAATTATAAAGCAGACAGCAAGATATTGGACCAAGTAATCAAACAATATATATAAATGAATTTTGAAGATAGCAAGGAGGTGAGCAATAGCCAGGATGGATTTATCAAGAACAAATCACATCACACCAACTGAAATTCCTTCTATGGAGAAATTACAGTTTTCTGTTACAGGAATAAAAAATTAATATCATGCAGCTTGACTCAAAGCATGTTTTGACATTATCTCCCATGGCTTTCTCACATCCAAGCTAGAGAAATTTGGTCTGGAAAAGACTAATATAAAAAAGAACATAGCTGTGGATCACCAGAGGAATTGGAAATGGCTCAAAGTCTAAACAGAAGAATAAATCAAATCCTGTTACAAAGCAATTTTTCCTGCTAGTCAATATATTAATTAATGCCTTGAATGATAGAAGACATACTCCTTCATTCTGAATCATTCAAGGCTAACTGATTACAGTACACCGTGATCTGGCACAATTGATGATCTGAAATACATGTGCTACAGTTTCAAGGACATTTGGAAGGGCTGTGGTCAGGTCACAGTTAGCCACAGCTAAGCCAGCTGATTAAGCACAGCAGGGAATGAAGACTTAATGCACCAGAGATGCTCCTGCAGTGGTCACTGGACAGGCCTTAGGCAGAAATTAGTTACTCCATGCATTGGAAAACTATAAAAGGCTCTGGAGAATCCAGTGATCAGCAGCTCACCCACAACCCCAAACCAGCAAGGGAGACCCAGCACAGGGTGCCAGCTCGGCCCTGTTCTGTACCCTGCATCTGAAAGGGTCCATGAAAGGGTCTAAGAAACAGCTGCAGACATCACCACTGAGTCAGAGATGAGATCAGTGAGGGGGGCTGAGGGGAGCTTGGTCAGTCCTGGGCTGAGATGGCTGTTGGGATACAGGATGCAAAACAGCTTTTAAAAGTGCTGCAGGAAAAGAGAGACACAGTTCTGAATACACACAGAGTAGTGTGCTCAAACTTCAGCAGAACAGCTTGGGCTGGGAATCAGGGGCCAAGTGTTCACAGTACAGTTCAGAGAGCACTAGAGCAGGTCTCTGGCAGTGGGTGTCTGTCAGTGCTCACACATTAGTCAGGACCTCATCACTCTCTACAATCCCTGAAAGGTGCCTGTGCTCAGCTGGGGTTGGGCTCTGTCTCCATGTAGCAACTGACAGAACCAGAGAACACAGCCTTAAACTGCACCAAGGGAAATACAGGTTGGATATGAGGAAAAAGTTTTTTACAGAAAGGGTGATAAAGTATTGGAATGGCCTGCCCGGGGAGGTGGTGGAGTCACCATCCCTGGATGTGTTTAAAAAGAGACTGGATGGTGCCATCGTCTAATTGAGGTGTTAGGGATGGGTTGGACTTGATGATCTTGAAGGTCTCTTCCAACCCAGTGATTCTGTGACCTCCCCAGAGGGGCTGTGGTGCTCTGGGGCAGAGCCTGACAGCCACCCTGCAGCCCATCTGTGCTGGGGTGCTGGCTGAGTGCTCCAGCCCTGCTGAGCCACACAGCCCCTGGAAAGCCAGCCTGCTCCCTGTCCTCCACCCCAGGAGGCTATTAGAGGACATCAAAGTCTGCTGTGCTGGCCTGCTGCCAGCCTCCAGCATAGCCAGTGACATGTTTAAACAAATAATAGACATTTTATTTACTAAAGTCTTTACAACACCTTACCCTTCCCCCATATTTTTCACAGCTTATTTCCACCAACAAAATCCCGTGCTTGGACCATGTGGGGGTTTGTGTGGTTCCTGTACCAGGTCAGAGCAAGCTGGTGTCTGCACCTGAGTGTATTTAAACTCACGTAATGCATTTCCAGCTAACCCTCAGATCAGGCCCTGACTTGGGCTCAGCTCCAGCTGCTGTCCCACAGCTGTGTTTCTGCTGTGACTTCAGTTCCTTTGGACCCTGGCTGTTAATAAGCTGCATTTGTGTCTCTGGGTGCAAATGATGAAGACTTCAGATGTGAGCTTTTTGAACATCAGCTGAAGCAGAGGAGCTTTCACAACACATGAACAGTTATCTGCTTTCTGTTTGCACAACATCAGTTTGGGGGAATATCAGCTAAACAACAAATGTCTTTGAGTAACTGTGTGGAAACAGCTGCTGATCTTTCTGGTCCCAGGTCTAAGCAGGGCAGCTTTGCAAGGGAATAATGTTTGTTATGGGCTGTGCTCAATGTCTTCATTAGCACTTTCTAAACATGCTCATGGTTTGGGATAGACATCCTTCCCCTTTCCCCAGGCAACTAGCCAGTGAAAGCTTTTGAAGAGAAAGGCAAAGACACACAAATGTATACTTTAACTGTAAAATATATGACACTTCAAGGATACTTTGGACTGCTTGAAATTTTTTAAGCATACTAATCTTTCAGAGTCATACTGTATTTCTTTTGCTTGCCATTTATTACCACGGGACATTTGGGGCAAGGGATTTGGAGTGTGTTTAAGTTCAGAAGAGCACTTCCCTGTATTTCACAATTATTCTTCCTTGCAAAGGTCCTTTCCCACGTGACTGTAAGCACATTTTGAAGATTAATGGAAGAAATTCTTGTGTTCAAGCAAAACCTGCATGATTAATTGCTTCCCTTTCTGGGACCATCCCTCCAGCTCGATCAAGGCTGGATTGTTGGCGATTGGAAAACCAGTGCGATTTCCCAAAACGTGATCTGATCTCAGAGTTTCAAAGTTTTCTGGAAATGGCTACTCTGTTTGGCAGTGTTTAGGGAAGCCTGGTAATGGGGTGGGTGGAAGCCTAGCCCATTTCCCCCTTGGATGTTGTGTCCTAATGGCCAAGCTGCCCTGCAGAGCTAAAAGCCAGAGCTCCTGCCTGGTGACAAGTGTGAGTTCTCTGGGGACTGGCTGCAGATGGCACCTGCATTCCCCCTGCACATTTGCTGCCTGTGTTCCCTCAGGCCTGGCTGCTGCTGGCCCTGCTCTGACCTGGCTGCAGGAGTGCAGAGCAGCCAGCACAGGAGGAGCAGGCTGTGGATGTGACCCAGAGGGGGAAGCAGCAGTTCCACTGGTTGGACATTTACTGCAAGGACTGACAAAGCCATGCTGAACCCTGCCCTGCCCATGGCCTTTTGTAAAACCTGGGGCTGCTGTAAAACCCCATAGCTCAGCACACAGATAACCCCTTTGCCCTTTTTTTCAACCTTCCCTGCTCAGAGAAGGGTGCTCCAGAGCGTTTGTGAGCCTGGAAGCATTTCTGGAACCAGAGCAGGTGCCCTGCCCCTCATCCTTGGCCAAGGGGCCAGCGTGGAGGGTGCCAGAGGAGAGGACAGTGGTGGAAGGTGCTCTCAAACCCCGTGACTCATGCAAAGCAAGCCCATGTGTTCCCTCACTGGGACAGCTGCAGGAGTTACCTTGGCTCGCTCCAGACTTTTTCGCTGTTCATGGAATGCAGATGGGCTTTTCAGTGCTGCAACAGGAAAGAAAGAGGAGCAGTCAGCACAGGAGTGGAAGCAAGCAGCTACCAGGATATTCAGCAACAGCATTTTAATGAGTGCCATAAAAATAGCAACACAAACTAGCTGTTCTCTTTATTGTGCTGACTAAAAATAACTCAGGAAAGCTCTGGGAAATCCCATGCTCTCAGTCAGTCCATGGCAAGAGAGCAGGGGGGATGGAGAGCATGGGGAGAGCAGGAGGCACGTGGGCAGGGAGGGGTGCAGGCTTTGAAACAGAGCTCTGTGGGACATGTCAGTGAGCAGGTAAACCTTTTCCCTGTCATGTTCCCTGCAGGTGGTGGAAGGCACCACAGCTCCAGAAGGCAGATCTGGGAAGAGCAAACACCTGTGAGGGACCTCACCTGAAAGTAAAAGCTGTAGGTGACTAAGGCTTGAGGCCAGCCGGAAAATTAATCCCTGCCTCAGCCTGTGGGGTCTGTGGTGCAGCCTCCAGTGAGGGCATTGCCAGCTGGTCCTTTATCCCTCTTCTGTCACTGACCATGACTGGACATTTGTCCTGTCCCCTGCTCAGAAGCAGCTGTGTCACATGGGCAGGCAAGGAGCAGACCATGTCCTCAGCATCTCCTGACTTCAAGGAGGATCAACCCAGTGGTGCTCCCAAAAATAGGCCAATAATCTGTGGCTCCTGGACCACTGAACACCAGTCCCATGGAGCAGCCTGTACTGGAGTCTTGGAGAATCCTGCACATTTCCTTGTTTACTGTGGTGCAGTAGAAATTGAGGCAGAATTTGCATGGTGAAGGGGTTAATACTTCTCACATCCTACAAAAATTCTTTTCTGTCTGTGTAAGCAGACAAAACTAACTGTTCCCGTTGGGACAAGGAAGGGGAAGGTGTCCTGACCCACAAAAACAGTCTGCTGCAACTCTTTGTCTGGAAACTGAAATTCTCTTTCCATCTTCTGAATGGGATCCAATAAAGACAGAAACTATTTTCATGCAGTCCTTGTTATCCTCCATCAGTCTAGGGAAGGATGAAAAGAAGGCTGGGGAGAAACAGGAAAGGTTTGGGGGCCCTCTGAATTAGTTTTGGTAGTCAACACCCAGACAACCCCTGGAAAATCCAGTGAATCACAGAAAATCACAGAAGGCACATTGCTACTCCTGCCATTTGGAAAGCAGACAGACAGACAGACAAGCTGTGCCACGCTCCAGTGAGCAGCCACCAGCACTGGTGACAGCTGGTTTAATCAGAAGCAAAATTAAACAGTGCACATGAGAAAATGAAGTTAGCTAGAGAGCTGACTTTCCCAGCCCTGCTCATGTGAAGTACTGATGTTGGCAGTGTGCTACAGGTACTGACCAAGTGCTGTGCTATTCAAGAGGAAAGTGCTGCAGAGTTTAGTAATTTAACAAGATTTTTGGAGGCATTACGTGGGTGCTGCAGCTTGTATCAATCTGCAGAACAAATAAAGCTGTATTGCTAGCAATACTAGTTTAGAGAACTTGTCAGGAGATGACATTTCAGCATGAAATGGGTCAGGGCCTGGGGGCACCAGGGCAGAGGTGCTGTGGGTGGTGTTGATCATTTTGGGACAGTTGTTTTGAGGCTTCAGTGTGGATGTGGTGGTGGCTGTGAACAGCAGGAGGGCTCTCAAGCACAGATATTTTTGCAGTCCATCACAGCCAGGAAGACTCACCTGCTGGTCTTCAGAACCAACATGGCATGGAAAGATATGGTTAACAAAGCCTTGTTTTTCGAAAGGAATGTCTGCACATGCCCAAGCCATGGGGAAGCTGGCTGGGGCTCCCATGTATTAAATGCTAACATCTGACACTTCCTCTTGATGTCAAATTCAGCAGTTAAATTCTGCATGTTTGTTTTTATAATGGCATAAGTGCCTTTTCTTCTATTTCTTTCAGTGAGTGAACTGTGCTCAAGTTTCCCAAAATGGTCTTCTTGGACAGAAACCAGACTGCAAAATGTCAGCCTAGAAGTTGGGAGTGCAAGGAAGCTGTAAGTAACAGGAAAATACCCTTCAGCTGCCATCAAATATATTTGGCTGAATACTTTGCAGTGTGTAAGGTTTGAGATGTCAGGTGCCACGTGTGACAGCGCAGCCTCACCGAGCAGCCCCAGGTGTACAAACCTCTCAGGGGGCACTGCTGCCCCATTCTTGCATTATTCTAACAAATATCACAGTATTTGTCTAAAGCTTCATCTCCTGGACTCTTGTGATCAAAGTGCCTGCCCTTTAGTGGCAGGCAGCATAAAATCTGAATGCCTAAAAAAATAAAGAGGTGAAAAATGGAAAGAGCACTTAAATGCATTTATCAGTCTTAAAACCATTGATCATTTTGCCAGTCATTATTTTTGTCATCCTGCTCAAGCTTTCCTAATGCTTGGTGCTGACAAGAATGTCCTGAGAAGGCATCTGTTGTTCAGCACAATCCTCCAGGAGGCACAGGGGAGGGACAGGGTGCAGCAAGCAGTGCTAGAGCCATGCTCTTAGAGAGGGGTGTTCTGCTGCTTAGGCAAAAGCTCCATCACAGTCTTCAAGGGCAACCAGAAGAGACAGAAGTGACACGGCCTCTGGAAAATTGTGATCTTACAGTGAACCCAAGGGGTCCTTGATGAGACAGAAAGGATAATCCTCTACCTGGGTCCCAGGTAAGCACAGATTTGCACATGGAGCCTGAGCTAGGTCAGGATGGAGTATTCCACTGAGCAGGGCTGAGCTCCCAACATCCTTTCTCCAGTGGTGCTACAGCTTTCATGATGCACCTGCAGGTGCAGAAGGGGATGGTTTTCATTCACTGACTTTTTGGGCTCTAGCAACTGACTTTCTGGTGCAGAATGATTTCATGATAATGCTGTCCTGAAGTTTGTCCTTCAGGCTTCAATGCCAGGTGAGCAGGGGTGGATGGGGTCAGAGGGGGAACACATATGTCACCCTGCAGCAAGCAGCCCCCGTGGGGGTTCAGTGGCCTCAGGTGTGCACTGACAGCTCTGCCCTGTGGGGTCCTGCCTGGGCACAGGTCTGGGTATGTCTCAGTCCTCCAGGGGTTGCCTGTGTGCACCAGGGCCAAGGCAGTTCCCAGAGCTGCCTTCCTCCCCAGCCTCCTGGAATGAGCCCCCTCATCCTCTTCCTTGTCCTGTCACAGAGGTTCCTGGCTTTTACAGGAGGACAGGAGATTCTCTGCCCTTGCCTACATGAACAGCTTTGTGAGTCCTCTGCTTGAGCTGGATATGCTTGTCCTGCCACAGTGACCTCTGGGACGGGGAGCTCTGCAGCTGAAATTTTGAGTGGTGTAAGGTAAGCACCTCTCCTGACTTCAGTTTGAGCAGGGTCATTATTGTCTGTGTGATAAGTGCACAGCACAGCACCAGGGATCATCACATTTCTGCAGTCCCCCTGGTGGCACTTTGCTCTGAGCTGTGGGGTCTGAGCAGGCAGCTGGTGCCACACAGTGCCCCAGCAGTGCCCAGGGTGAACACAGCCTCTGAGTCAGGATGAAGAAGGCTGAAGAGGATACTCACGTGGCATGATGCCTTGGTCTGCCAGCTGCTCACGGGTCCTTCTCTGCTGGAGCCGTAGCTGTAAAACTGTGAGAGAGAGAATGTCAGGGAAAGGGGCAGGATTGAGTACTGGGGTGCTGATACAGGGACAAATGTGTAAGGTTTGTGTGTTGCACAGAGATCTGGCACTGATCCCTGCTGCTGCTGGAGCAGCCTTGTGAACAATTTAGCTCATCCCATCACCCTGGTAACCATGCCTGTACTTTGAGTTAGTGTCATATTCTACACCTTTGGTTTTGCAAAATTGTCTTCAAGAGGATACCCAGATCACAAGGTAAAACACAAAACTCAATTCCCTGCTTTCCTGCTGAAAGTTCAGAACTGCTTGCCATGATTATGGACATCTTAGTCACAACATAACCACACACTTCCCTGCCCACCAGCACAGCCCCAGGCTGCTTCTCCTCAGCTGCCCAGAATGAGCTGGGGTTGGAAGGAAAAGAAAGGCAAGAACAGCATTTTTGTCCTTGAGAGCAACCTGCTCTGCCAACAGCTCATGTCTACAGCACAGCTTTCCTGGGCTGTGGGATGGAGCTGAAAAATAATCCCTTCCAGAGCAGCCCCCAAAGCATGGGGCTCCCTGAGATGCCATTGCTTGTGACATTTCCATGTCCTCTGTACAAACCACGTTTCACATTCAGAGCAAATGCTTAGTGAAGGCTTCCTATGGGACAATGATCTCCTGCCAAATTCCAGCACTTCTTTGGACACCAAAGATAGATTCTTGCTGTGAGGGAAAAATGTAGCCTTCAGTATGCAGTAAAATCTGTGTGTGTGCTGTTCTTCTTAACCCAGGGTGAAGCTGATGGTTGAAGTCACTGGCAAGCCTTGCTGCCAGGGGAGATTGTAGCCCTCCTCTGCCTCATGGCACCACCCTCAGTAAGTGCTGGTTCTGCCTGTGGGCATGGATTTAGACTCTCACTCTCTGGGTACCTACACTGCACCCAGTTATCTGCACCTCCTTTGCAGAAGTCATCCCCCTCAGGGACCCTCAAAACCAAATAAGACAGTCCATGCTCTGGGAATGCCCGTGTTTCCTCCTGGGCTATGCAGGCAGGTTAAAGGTAACCAGCTCCTGGCTGGGATCTCACATAGGGTGAGCTGTACTCCAGTTTCTCTGCCTAGAAACTTCTCTGGGACTGCTCAAAATACTGAAGAAATGTGCAGAGCTTGGCACTTTCCCTGAGGAAGAGAGGGATCTTTATGGAATAGGTGAGCTAAGGGAGGTCGGAAAATGTCCAAGAATAAAAACAATCTGTTGCTCACCCAAGAATGGTTCTCTACTCTCCTAGTCCTAGTCCAGTATCCCAGGCATTAGAGCATCCTGCCTTCAACTGAGGCAATTTACATACAACACCACATTATTAACAGGAATCAGAGACAGCAAAGCCTTCTCGAGTCACACACACCACCCTGCCAAGGACACAGCAGTGCCCCATCAGGCTGTAAAATATCCCCAGTGAGGATCCTCCATCACTTCCCTTCACAGCTCCCACGGGTGCCAAATTGTTTGCACCATTTCACTCCAACTTCCGACACAGCCAGACCAAGTGATGTACCACATCCACACAGGCAAGGGGGATTCTAACAGTCTGTGCATTCAGGGCCCACATTCTCTGCTGCTTCTGCTTATTTCATAGCCCTTCCTAGCAAACAAACAATTCACCAGCCCCCTGGAGCAGCCAGCTGTCAGGCAGGCTGGTGGGGAGAAAAAGGAGAGGGTACAAATGTCCTTGGAGCATAGCTGGGAAGCTGATGATGATTTCCCATGTGGTGGATGTAAGATTCATCATCTGCCCTGCTGCAAGAAGTGATGAAAACGTGTGGGTTTCACTGCCATAGCTCTCCCACTGCAGGAATAGCACTTGGGAACCCAGATCCCTCAGATCCCACAGCCTTCCAGTGAGCAGGGCACAGTCTGGGGGATCCCTCCCACTGCAGCTGGTCCATGCTCCACCTCACAGCCTCTCCTTTGCCTCCTGCCCTGTGCATAGACTGTCACAGAGGGGATCTGGGACTATGCAATGAATATTTTGTGTGAGGAGAAAAGGTCTCCAATTTGGTTTTTGTCTGAGGGGTAGAAAGGCTGTGACCCAGCAATGTCACTGCTCTGGAGTGAGAGCTGAGCAATTCCATGGGCAGGTCATCTCCCCTGGACAGGGAGTTCATCATGGACCATGCTGAGCTTACAAATGTCCTTAACTCTGGCCTATCCTTAAGCTACAGGGCAAGGAGAAAAATTTTATCCAGCCTTGTCTGTTCAGGCCATGCTGTCAAAAAATGTGAGGACAGGCCAGTGCAAGTACCAGCCACTTCCAGGAGCAGCACACACTCAACAGTTGAAACAGTTATTTCAGCCACCAAATATTCATCCCAGTCTGGACCTCCTCATGCAGTAGGATGCATGACTTGACTCTTAAATATTTCTGTGAACTTCCAAAACCTGTAGCAAACCATCTGAAGAAACACAGTGGACAGTGTCAGACAAAAATGCTGAACATCCCTGCACAAGAGGGAAGCAGCCTCTGAGGCAGTGCTGCAGTTTGCTGCTTGGCAGATGCCAGCTTAGGGCTTGCACCTTTCCCTTACAACCAAAAGTGCTTAAAAACAGGGCTTGAGGAGCCCCTGGCATCATCCAAACCACCATTTAGCTGCTTCTTTCCTTGGAGCTGTGTCTGACCCCAGCTGCATTCCTTTCCTCTTTGCTGCATGGCTGGAGGCCTGAGCTCTGAGTGCTGTATAGGAATTAAATTTTCATGAACATTCTTATTTTTCAAGGGAACTGCTCTGCTAACACCATTTATCATACAAAAAGTGGTGGCTGGAGCACTGAAGAGACAATCTTGGTCCCTTCCCTCAGCATCCTTGTCACCCTCAGCATCCTTGTTGCCTACCTGCACCAGTTTGGATGGTGACAAGTGCCAGCCAGGGAGCAGCCATGCACACTAGTGATCCTGTGCCACCCC
This sequence comes from Dicaeum eximium, assembly GCA_013396995.1. Classification (NCBI taxonomy): domain Eukaryota; kingdom Metazoa; phylum Chordata; class Aves; order Passeriformes; family Dicaeidae; genus Dicaeum; species Dicaeum eximium. The sequence continues at coordinate 306,954 of VWZP01000482.1, forward strand.
CAGCTGAGAGCCAGCCTTTCTTTCAGCAATCCTGCTCCCTCCTGGGGTACCCCATGATGAGAAACCCTCCCAGGATGATGAGAGACGTGGCAGACCTATCCCAGTGAATTTGCTCACGAACTTTTTCTGTTAGAAATACTCCTCACTTCTATGCTAGCACCAAGTCCCATTCACTGATACTGGCTTCCAGAAACGTCCTGTGCAGTAGAGCTGTGTCAGTGGTGCAAACAAGACCTCCTGGCATCTGGCACAGCTGCCTCTGGTGGCCCAAGCTTTGAGCACTGCCTGTGACTTGCAGTCCTGAGTCAACCTCCTCTGTAGGAGCTGACCTCAGAGCTGTAGAAAGCTCAGAGGACAGCTTGGGCCTTGCCTGGCCTGGTGATGCACAGAATAAACATGTTCAAATCTTCTCTTCACCCCAGGAACAGGCAGATCCAGCCATCTGCTTCAGCCTGTGAGAACACTTTGAGTCTGGTGCTCAGCAGACAGTCAGGATGGGATGGGACTTTTATCACCTGCATCAGAGCATCCCTGCACTGGGGGATGCCAGAGCACTCCCAGCACCATCCTCTCCTGGGGGAAGTGGCTTGAGGAGCACAGGGGGCTGAGCAGCATGAGGCACATGTCCCATGGAGTGGGGGAAGTGCCCTCCTCATGGGGTTCAGGACTAGGACAGGCAGGCAAAGCCACAGCTGGCCTGACCTAGTGCTGGGGCTGGTCTGTCTCCAAGGAGGACACCACTGAAAAAGCAGCAGCAAGTCACTGTCCCTTCTGCCACCAGCAGCTCATTCCTGCCCTCGTGGCTCAGAACTGAGATTTGGGGAGTGTGAGTGCACCTCAGTGGTGCACAGGATGGGGACAGCTCTGCTGGGGTGGGGAGGGGTTGGCAACAAACTGGGATTTGGGAGGGGGGCTCCTGTCGGCAATAGCAGCAGTTTTGCTGCCCACAAAACAGCAGCTGAGCAAAGGTGAAACACAGGCCTGTACATGGCCATGGTGTGTACCAGAGGAACCTGGTGACCTGCCCCTGCCCACACACTGCCTGGCAGAAAGTGGCCTTGGAATCAGAGAATATACAGAGTTGGAAGGGACACACAAGGATCGGCAAGTCCAACTCCTGGCCTTGTTTTGGACCCAGCCACCTTTGGAAGGCAGGACTGCTGCTGGCTGTGAGACTGGCTTTCCTTTTAATGTCCGAGGTATTGTGTGAGCCTGGTGGGGAAGAGGAGCTGCCCCGTGGGGTTCTTTGACTGTCCCAAGGTCCCAGCAGGGCAGAAGCAGGGCTGGCACTCTGGCAGGTTCAATGATGTTGTTTGTGGCCCTCCCAGGGCTGTGTCTTTTCCTCACAGCTGCACCAGGAGCAGGAGTCAGTTCTCAAAGCAGGATGTGGGCAGGACCGTGGGGCTCTTTCCCAGCCGAGCAGCAGGCTGGCATCAAACTCCATCCTGGAGTGATTCTGAGCTGGGTGACAAACCAGCCAGCCTCCTTGGTGCTGCCACAGCAGTCTCTTTCTGGAGCTGCTGTTTTGCAAAAACACCTTGGCCAGACTTGGTCTTGAGCCCCTCCATGGATCTCAGCCCATCTGCTCTGCCCATAGCCATGAGCCACAAAGAGATTTCTCTGTAACATTGTGGCTCCAGGCCCATGTTATCCTCGGACAACATGACCTCTGTGGGACCTGTGGGAGCAGAGATGAAGCTCAAAGATGAAGCTGATAATGGCACTGCTCAGCCAGGACAGCCATAGACAGCCTGGTCAATCCTTTCCCAGGTGGGCACTGCTTTATCTCTGCCTGTGATGTCACTTCAGAGCTGGGAGCATTTTACTTCTAACAGACAGATATGCTACAAATGTGTGTGCTACCTGGGAGACTGCACTGACAAATCTCTGCATGGGTGAGAACCACAATTCTAAACCCAAGTCCAGGTCTTCAGGTACCTTGGAAGAGACACTAGGCTAACACAGCTGGCTAGCAAGGAACCCAGACTACCAAATGGGCACAACCAGCTGTGAAATCCCTCTGAATCCATCATGATGTGCAACCCCAACCTCACCATGGTCCTGAGAACAGGCTCTCCCCTTGGAGTCACCCCTTCAGCTCCCCCATGAGCAGCCCAGACAGATGTCACCTGAAGCACAGTGAGGTACATTTTGATCTGTGCTACAACACATGCTTGACTGACAAAGAAACATGACTGCCCATTAAAAATCTGAGGGATAAAATGCCAGAAAAACAAAACCAAGCACAAACTACTACATCAGTGTTTTACAAAAACTTCAGAAAACAGTCTCATCAGTTACAGCAAGGCCATGGTTTGAACACACACACTCTGTGACCTGTATGAGTTCATGATCTGAGAGGAAACACAGGCGCATGCTTTATCTTTGGACACTAGGAAAATCAAAATAAAGGTTCTGCCAAAACGCCTGGCCAAACACCCTACCAAGACCTATTCTCTTCTGCCTTTATTGACCTGCTGATTTTGGTCCAAATCACTCTCGCCACTGGAGGCAGACAGAATAAATTCCTCTCCCATCTCAGTTTCATTCAAGCCCTATGTGTAAGCATGAATACTTTCCTCCATGGAGCCAGGCAAGTCTTCGCTGCAAACCCACACCCATGTGTCCACAATTAGGTCTTGGTACCCCATGCCAAGCCATGCAGAGCCTTATTTATAGTGTTAAACTTTCACTTCTCACCAATTATCTGAATCACCACTGAAGTTAGGCAGATGTTGGCCTTGTGAGCTCTTTCCACGTAGCTGCAAAAAAAGGGTCAGGGCTAAGGTTGGATCTACATTTGTCAGCATTGTTTGCTTTGTCTGATGCCAATGCTTCTCAACTGCTGGAGAACAATTGGTTTGTACTCAGAGCAAGAGATCACATAAATGATCATCTCTGGGAAGAGTTAAATGTGTTTCTGGAACAGCATGTGGATGTCCTGTTGATTTAGTGCAATCCCATTGACAGTTGGATAGTATGGGACAGCATGGCAGACTTGAAGAATCATCATTCCTGCAAAATTTGTCAGGATGACCTCAAATCAGAATATTTATCTTTGGCCAAACAGACAAAATAAAGAGGCACACAGATCCTTGAGGAAGGGAAGTGGGACCCTGCAGGACTGCAGCATGGTGGTGATTTTCTCTCTCCCCTCTGGAGCGGTTCCTGGTGCCTGGCACTGGGATAGCCACTGTCCCTCCTCGTGGCACAGCTGTGCTGGTCCTTCACTGGACCACTGGAGAGACAAGAAGAGGAGAAACTCTGTGGCACTCAGGGGATGATTGCTGGGCACACTGAAAAAAGCCACTGCCACCACCCAGCAGCCTTTCTTGGATAAACACACTTTTGCTTGCTACTGATGCTGTCAGATGGAACTGAGGGACAGGAGAGCTGATCCTGGAGCTACACCAGTGCCATCACCTTCTAGCTACCACCTCCTTGCTCCACTTTCTGCCTGGTGAATAACACAGAGATTAAAGGGATTCTGGGAGGAGAAAACAACAAGTAATGTATCTCCAGCTCCCCTTAACACGCTCACATAGCTCGTTCAGCTGCTCGGCGTGTGCAGGCCAGGGAGAGACAGCAAAAGTTTAGTTATTAAGATTTACTTCAGCCCCTCTTTAATATTGGCCTGGAATCCTTCAAAAGGGATTCAGACTCACCATGAGTCATGGAGCACAGCTAATCCTTCCCAAACCTGGGGAGCAAACAGAGCCTCACACCTGCCTGTTCAAGAGCGTTCCCAAAGTGATGGTGCACGGCTCAGCGTGGCATTTTGGGGGCTGATCCCTCCTGCCTCTGTGCAAGCTACTCTGGAACTGCTGCTGTCCCCTGTCACAGCCCCTGAGCCATGCAAGACGGTGTGGGGCACAGCCATGGGCTGCTTGAGGCTTTCAACCCTCTTCCAAGAGAATGGAGGATGGTAAATCAGAGCTCTGCACCTCCTGCCATCCTTGTGGGGCTTTACAGCTGACAAAGCCTGCACACAGAGCAGGGACACCACAGGAAACTGGGCCACAGAAACTTTGCAAATAAAAGAGATTCCATTAAATATTAGCTTTTTCTTCTCTATCCCCCATGTTATTAAAAATCCAGCACAAAGCAGTTTTATTGACTTATTTGGGTTTCTCAGCATCCTGGTCTCCTCCCACCTCACACACTGTGACAACCAGGGTTGTGCTCTGGCCATGTCCCACGTTAGCAGCGGTCACAGCCTTGGGGACAGTGAGGTGCCAACATGCATTTGGGATGTTGGTGAGCCCAGCTCCAACAAAATCAACAGGCAGAGAAATCTTGTCAAATGGGAAGCCTGCCTTTCACCAGGCCATAGCAAGGGATAGCAGCTGTGGGAATAAATCATGAACCAAAGAATGCCCCACAAATTAACTGTCCTAGAAATGCTGAAAGGCACGAGAATTTATGGATGCAAAGACCCACAAAGTTTACTTTTCCTGGAGAATCACTTGAAAAATATGTTTAGAGAGCCCACTGTTGGTTCTATTATAAAGCCAGCTTACAAATAAACCAGAAATGAGCCTTGAAAACAATCCTGGTTCATTTGAAAAGAATGCAGGGACAATGCACAGCCTGTCCTCCACTCCTCAGGGAGGTGGCAGTGTTGCTTTGTACATGCTGGAGGAATTGTTACAGACCGAGACTTTTTTCAAATGAACAGCAGTGTAGCATAATATACCAACAAAATTTAAGGAATGACTTAATCTAATGAAATGTAAGATCAGAGCGATATGGAAACCACACCAAAGACCCGGACCCAGGCTTTGTATAATTGAGCCAGACTAGGACACTCGTGTTTGCACACACATTCTGGGGTTTTCAACCAATTGCCAACTTTGTATTTGCTGAGAAAACAAAGTTTAAGTTGACCACCCAGCTATCTAAGAGATCCTGGTAACACCACTCATGTCTCCCATCAGTACCATAAATCTCCCATTTCATTATCTACAATGAGTAAAGAGGCAAAAACACACACGGCGTGGGTGACATGCCAGACCGGGTGCATGTTCCAATATGATTGCCCTGTCCGGATTTAAAGCATCCCGTACAGCACATGCAGCTGATTTATCTACACATCCTCACAGATAATAAATATTCCCAGGGAGAACTTCACCTCTGGGAAGGTCAGAGAAAGCACCTTCAGAATGTTTTTTTGGCATTACTGTAAAAATTTAAAAAACGACAAGTGACGATACCCCCTCCCAAAGAGAGCATACTTACTATAGATGCAGCCAGTGACTAAAGGCATGAACATCCAGCAGAGGGGCTGATCTAGAAGCGACTGTCCCATAGTTCACCTTCACTCACCTTCACTCAGTGAACGTCCTCGGAGAAGCCCCTGCCTGGTGCTTCCCCTGACTTGGGAGCTGGAGGCATGTTTTACTCGCAAACCCTCCGCCAGCGGCAATCAATTGTGTGCCTCTGGTTTTATTTCTCTGATGATGTCACTTTAAATACTTTTCGTGTTCCATTTGTTATTTTTACTTCTAAAAATGACGCATTTCTTCAAATTCATTTTTCTCCAATTAGTCACAACTTAATGGAACAAGCTCGGCTGCCTGCCTGCCTGTCAGAGACAGTGTCAGGCCCGTCCTCTCCGTGATTATCCCACAAAAAGCCACGAGAGCACCTGGAATATACGGACGGCACTAGGCACCTTGTTTATCCCAGATGCCCTTTTGGCTTCCTGCCCAAATCCTTCTCAGCAGGGCCAGAGCAGGAGAACCGGGAGCTGCAGTTTTACCGAAATAAACCACAGACACAAATCAAAGACAGCGAAAAACCAGGAGGAAAAAAAGCAAGAGAGAGGAAGGAAGATGCATCTCTCCACTTGTGGAACAGCCTCTGTAAGAGCAAAGCTGTGACAGCTCTGCAGCCCCTTGAGCCTTTTGCTCACACGCTGCTTCCGAACATTTAATGCAAAACAGTCTGTGGCTACGGCTTGACAGAGACAGAAGTTTTAAGAGAAATCTCAAGGTTTTCCCTACCTGATCTGAACTTGCTCCGAATCAGCAAGGAGTGCTCAGAGCCCAGGAGTGTCATGGTGACTCAGGGACCAGATCCAGACGCCCCTCACTTAAACCATTAACTTCCTCCACAGGGAAAAGCCGACCAAACCGTGGCTGGTGCTCAGGATTCATCCAGCTCTCCTGGACTCTCTGGGTGCTTTTACAGCCGGCTGACAAGGAGCAGCAAGTAGCTTTGTAAGATTTGGTCCCATCCAACAGTGACCCTGCACAGATACCAACTGCTCCCCCTGTGCTGTGTTGAACTAATTAACGTGGAGCCAGCGGGAGCCTCCTCCCGCCCGGAGTTTACTACCAGCAGCTGGGTGTCCTGGCTGATGTCATCGTCTAGCGGGGAGCAGCGACTATCGGAAAGGGTCTTAGCAAAGACAGAAGTTTGATATCTGATCCTAATTACTACCGGCCGTACGCAGCCAATCCGGGCGCTCCCCGTCTCAGCCGACTTTGGGAGCCGCTGGAAATATCAACAGAGCCAGGGCTTAACTCTTTGCAGCGTGGTGAGACACGGCTCCCGCACCTCGCTGGGGCTGGGGGGCTCAGTTCCCAAAGATAGGGATGGGCTGTGGTCGGGATAAGCGTCCCGGCCAGAGGATGGCTTTGGGAAGGTCACCCTTGGTGCCCTGCCCGGCTCGGGCCGCACGGGACGCGGCTGCTGCTGCCCTGTGAGCACGGGGCTGCTCAGGTGTGTCACCTGCTGCCCTGTGAGCACGGGGCTGCTCAGGTGTGTCACCTGCTGCCCTGCAGGTGTGCCCAGAGCCGTGCTGCTGCCCCTGTCCCAGTGCGTGCCTGTATCCAGGGCATTATCCACCTGAGATGCTCCCCGGTGCTAAGGGCACCCGGATCGGCCACGGGATATGTGACAGGGCTAAACCTTGGCTCAAAGTTTCCTGTGCCACAGCGATCCCAAGGGGGCTGAGGACACTGTTCTAATGGAGGATCCCTCCCCAACTAGCAAACGTTCTCAGAGAAGAGAAGCTGATTGCAAACACACAAAATAAAGAGAAACAGACCCTTTGAGAGTTCCCTTCCTCAAGCACACATCTGGTTCACTTGAGTGGATGATCTGCCGGCACCTTTCACTGTGTAATGTAAGTAGTACAAGCCAAGCTAAGTCAAAGACTCATCTCAGCTTCCCTGACATGTGGGTCTTACCTAGGAAGCTGCCTAAATTCCCTCTAGGTCATAAAAATACTTCAGGACTAGTTTGAAGTTTTGTTGGGATTGTTTTTTGGGTTTTAATTTTTTTTTTAATATTTATTTTACTTGATTTTAATCCTGTGGTTTCTGGGAAGTACTCCTAAACAGTTTGGGTTGGGGATAGGAATTTCAGGGCTTGTACACTCATGGCCCCAGAGGCTCTGATTCATCAGTGCCCCAGTACAGCAGAGAACTCCTGGGATCTATCATCCTCATGTAGTCCATGGGATAGAACCACAGAAGCACAGAATCATTTAGGTTGGAAAAGCCCTCTAAGATCATCAAGTCCAGCACTGTCAAGCCCACCACTCCCCATGTCTCTAAGCAGCTACTCCACACATTTATTGAAAATTTCCAGGGATGGCCATTCCACCACTCCCCCGGACAGCCCGTTCCAATGCCTGAACACCCTTCCAGTGAAGAAAGTTTTCCTAAATCCTGGCACAACTCCAGACCATTTCTTATTGGCCTAGTGCTTTTTACCTGACAGCAGAGGTTAATGAGGCTGTCCTGAGCTGAGCTCCCTGCTTACCATGGGCTGGCTGTGATTTCCTGCTCATGCTACATCTGATGAAGTGGATTTTCCTTAATGACTGGCAAGGGAGAGATGATTTAAATAAATCGCTCTCCAAGCATTGAGCTGAGTTGGTAAAGAGAGTTCTACTGTATTGTCTAGCAAGGTGGCCAGAGTCTTGTTCCTTGCTAATTTTTCCTAATGTTTAGCCCACTGTACTTAAAATGTCCTCTCTAATGGAGTTAACATCACAATCGCAACAATGAACAAACTCCACCCTCAGCAGAACCATGTCATGAACAGCTCAAGGACAAGGCAGGACTCATTGACACCCTGTGTTACAAACTGCAGAGTTTTGTACTTTTTTGCTTTGCAAACTCCTGTTTGATTTGCTGTTCCTGCTGGCCAAAGCTCCACTCAGGTATCCCTGCTCCCTCTGGAGTTTCCAATTCCTCCCTCCCTCCCTCCTTCAGGGGATACCAGTGGGGGATGGAGATACATCTTTCTTAGGAGAGTGACACAACCTACAACAAGCTCTAATTTGTTGACTCATCTCAGCAAATTGCTCAACTCACAGTGCAGAGCTGGTGTTTCCCTGTGATGGTCCTTACGTGACAGGCAGCCCTGACCACGTACTCCTGATGTCCTCAGGAAACAGAGGAAAGTTTTCTCTCATAAACCTCAGAGTGAGAACAGGACTGAGATCCCACCTCAGATACTGAGCCCTTTGCCTGGCTGCTGCCTGCTTTAGGTAGCCCAGAAATATTTATCCCCCGACAAGGTCCTCATGAGTTTCCAGAGTTATCATTGCCCTGTCCTCATGTCTTGGCCATGTCTGCACTACGGTCACTGTTCAGCTCTGAAAAGAACATCACCACCAGCTCCATCACCACCTTTCTCTGGAAGGTGACACAGACACGTAGGTCCCTGCAGAGACCACAGTTGCTTCCCATTCCCCTGTTCCCAGCTCTGCTATGAGCACCTCTGTTGTAAACGAGGTCATCTTGACTGCAGTGAGTGAAAGAGTGAGCCTTAAATGCCAGAATAAATTAGTCATGACAGGGAATTCCTTTGAACTGAGAAGTCACAGCCCAGAGCCATAAGGATATCAGCTCTGGGCTGCTCAGCAGATGCCAGGAAGCCATCCCTTCTAATCTTCCAACACACCCTATTGTTTATGGGACTGATTTATTTTAAAGCAGATTGTTTGTATGTAGATTTGCAATTTTGGGAAAAAGAACAAAATTGAGCTGAAGTTCCAGTGAAAGCCCTGTGGGGACTTGGAGGGGTCAGTGTGTGACAGTGTCTGTGCCAAAGAAGGGGATTTCCCCAAACCTGGTGTTCTGCCAGTCATGTCTGCTCAGATTGTCCTCTCCTGTGGGAATAAGACTGGTTTGACTTTGATTTCTTTTCCCTAGCACCTGACAGCTCCATTTGGAAAAGACCCCGCCTGCCATGGCCTTATTTCTTGAATCTTCACAGCATGCTCTGGAAAGACAGATGTGATGGTTTGAACTCCCAGCCCTGGCTCCCCCAGCCCCAGTGTAGAGCAGTGATAATTTGCTGTGTGCTTGTGCAGCTGTTGGTGTCCAAGGTCCCATGGGGAGGGACGGCTGTTCTGGCACACAGCTCTGTGCTGAATGTCCCCAGTCTGGCATCTCTGAATCCTGAAGGAGCGGGAAGGCTGGAGAAAGAGTTGCGTTTACAAATATGTTGCTCAGGAGGAGTGCGTTCTTCCATTCATACCCAATACAGGGTATAGAGCAGTAGCCAAGGGCAGGTATCACAGGGAAACCAGTAGCCAAGGCTCACAAGGAACTCTGGACATCCTTTGAAGATGCCTACTGCCAGGATGTCATCATTGTGACAGAGAATGGAGGAAGAAATCTTTCCCTCAGAAAGAATTTTCACTGAACTGGCCATTAGTGGGTCTGAATTCAGGGCAGATATGAAGCTCCTTCTTTGAGACTGCACCAGCAAAGCTCCAGCTCATCATGGCCTTTAGGAACCTGAAGAGAAATTATCTTCTCTTTGCATGCCCGAGACTTAGCTGGGGGTGAATTGCACAGCAAAGAGCTTGTGGCAGTGAAACAGTCAGGATATTCCTCTCCACAGCCTGGGACAAACAGAGGCTTTCTGAGCTGGAGCTGGCGAGGCAGCAGTGTCTCTGCCACTGTGAAGCAGAGGTGGCCTCTAGGGACTAGCTCAGAAAGATCCTGGCTGTGTCCTAGCTCAGGACATGCCCAGAGCGTGGTATTTCCTTTGGGCAGGGAGCTGGGAGCAGGGATGCTCCAATCCTTTACTTCTGATACACCTGGTAAGCACCATTGCAGCAGCATCCCACTGTCCTGAATTTGCCATTGTCTGCCAGGCTTTTAAGTGGTCTGTCCCCTCCCTGTCTCCCCACAGAGCTTGAAGGCTGGAATTTATGGCAGAGATGTCATGAGCTCTTCCCATTCTGACAGCAGACAGCCTTGCTTGAATTGGAGCTGTGAAGTATTTATCACAGTGCTGCAAGCATCCAAGCAAGGTTCCTCAATTTATGAAGGTCCAGAAGATATTATGCAATTGACAACATGAACACAAAAATACTTCTGCATTTTGCTAAAGCTACTATTAAGCTGCCTGATGTTTTCATCATAATATTTATTTCTTTGTAAATACACTAAATTCTCCAATCCCGACTCAAAACAGAAAGATCAGAGAATGAAAATAGGGAGATGACATAGCTGTTTAAAGATTATGTGAAATGTCTTTTACTAGCATAAATATTTGATTGTAAAGCTCTGGCTGTTGTGTTTACCAAGCAGGGATGTGCAATGAGTGCAGAGAGCTGCCACAGCCGGGCACTGTGCTGGAGGGTGTCCCCTATCCCATGTCCCCTGTCCCCTGTCCCATGTCCCATGTCCCACGTCCCATGTCTCCTGTCCCATGTCCCCTGGCCTATGTCCCATGTCCCATGTCCCCTGTCCCCTGTCCCTGCCTGTTCCTCCCCGTGTGCTCCAGGCTGCAGGGACCCAGGATGCACTGGCCCTCATCCCTGACTGCCTGGCTCCAGGCAGATTGTCACTCCTGACACACAGGCTGGGCCTTCAGCAGCAGTGGCTGCAGCCACTCCATCAGCTCCAGGAGCCTCAGGACGGAGGGCAGAAGGGGATCAGAGCAGCTGAAGGAGGAGTTAAAGGCTCAGGGTCTGAGGCTGGTTTGAGGGAGGTCAGCGGGAGGGGTGATGCTCTCCATGGGGTCGCTGCCTGGAGCACAGTGCTCAGGTCAAGTGGGCTGTGCTGGCAGGAGCTCAAAGCACTCAGGGACCTCCTCTGTCCCATGCAGAGCAGGGGGAAGGGCCAGGCCAGACACAGCCCGTGCTGTCCAGAGCCATGGGATGTGGGATAGGAGATACCAGTAGCTGCCTCCTGACTCATGACTCTGGTGGGACACCAAGGTCAGGGCTCTGGCCTCGGTGGGAGGTCCAGCACAGCAGCACCACATGCCCTGAGCATGGACTCACAGGCAGTGGAGGGTCTGGTTCCCCTGTCCCTGTGGGGAGGAGAACAGGGGAAATGCTCTGTGAATTCCCTGTGGGCACAGCTGAGGGGGGTGTACAGTGAGTGGGATTGTGGATTTCTGTGTTTCACAGCTGGGGCAGGCAAATTTCTATTTTAATCCACTGGAGATGACATCCTGGGGATGGTTTCCCAATGGAGCTGGTGACTTCAAGACTCCCTTCAAGGGACTTCTCTCACACCCACAGCTGTTCTGATGTCAGGCCACAAGCAGGATGCTCCCAGGTGCTGAGTTCCCCTTGAAATGGTGCCTGGGGTAAGCCTCAAATGCTGCAGCCCAGCAAAGCAGGAACTTCCTTCCTCCAGTGCCTTGTGCGTGGTGCAAACCAAGCCTGGGGCTGGCTGCCTGTGTCCTTGCCCTTGTAGCCAGCCCACTGCTCACCCCAGCAAGGGTCCCAGCACGCCTTCCCATCCCAGGCTGTGCTGCTGGGTACTTCTGCATGCTGGTAATGGCTCTCCTGCCTTTACTGACAGCCAAATGTGCACCCCCTCTGGGCAGCCCTGACCCCCCAGACTCAGGAGTCCGTGCCAGAGCATGAGGAGGATGAGGCTGGGGCCAGGGTGATGTCCCTATGAGCAGGACTTCCCAGCCAGCTGGACTGGTGAGAGCAGCTGCATGACCAGTGCTGAGGGCAATAAGGAACATACAAGGCCAGGCTGGTGTGTTTTGTAGCAGTGATGAGCCCCTGGCTGCTTTCAGGGTGGCCAGTGCAGGTAGGAAGGATTTGATGCCTGGTCTGGCTGCTCCAAGCACTGGTGACTGGGTGGCTGGCTGGAAATGAAGGAGAGAAGCAATGGCAGTGCCAGTATCACACCCAGCCCCAGATTTGCTGACCTGTGTCCCCTCTCAGCCTTCACTCTGTGGGTGTTTCCAGAGCTCCTTGGCAGGGCAGGTGCCCCAGGGGCTGCAGAGTCCCTTTGGTCCATGCAGCAGCTGGATGCCCAGCCACAGCAGACACTGCCAGGCTGTGGGGCTGAGTGGGACGAGTCTGCAGCACCCTGAGAGCTGAGGAGGCTCCACAGGGCCTGGCCAGGGGTGACCTGGCTTCTGTTCCCTCTGCAGCAGGACTTCGGGCAAGTCACGTCTCTCTTCGGTTTCCTTATCTCTAACTGGCTGTAATGAGGCTAACCCCTCTGTAAAGCTCTTGGAAATCTCCCACCTAGCAGGGCCAGATAAGAGCTGTGTTGCTCTAAGCCCTGCAGCAGCTCCAGAGCTCGAGGCTTCCCCACAGAGTAGCCTGCACCACCCCATCTGTGCCCCCACCACGGGACATGCTGGGGTTCCCATCTGCATCCCTCCCTCCTGCCCACGGAGCCACCTGGGCACAGTCACTTGCTTGGGGGCTTAGCCCTAAACAAGGAGTGTGTTTTGGGGAGGGGTGTGGCAAGAACTAGCGAGGGATACAAAGCAAAGCTGGGCCTGGGTTAGTGGCGAGCAGAGCTAAAGGCCCAGATATACATGGGATGGGCTGGGAGCATTATGTATTCCTGGAATGCCTTCTGGTCTTTATTAAAATGAAACCACAGCCAGCCCAAGAGAGCTCATCGCCCAGGCACCGGGCCAAGTATAAGTTACTTCTACAAATATTTATTTAACCATATCAATGACAAACTCTTTTGTATAAATGTTTTTATTTAATCATAATTTACCAATTATTTTAAATCAATTGTTTGCCTGGTTTCTAAACACTAATCAAGAGGCTTGCATTAGCATTACTCAGGCGGATTAGATGCGTTATTTCGCAGAATCTTATGCCATTGCTTGCCTGCCTTGGCCATGGAAGAGGGTGCAGATGGATCCCAAATTTCACTCAAACTGTCAGATTCCTGGAGGACTGTGCATGCAGCACTGCCAGCCCTCCCCACCAGGTGACCTCTGGACTCAGCTGAGTGCCTCAGGCACAGGGATGCACAGACACTGATACTACTGGTGCTCTCAGGACAGGACTTTCTTATGATCTCCCTGAGCCCTGTTCTCATGGAGATGTTGGTCCCATCACTGATGCTTTGAGTGCTCTGCCCTTCCCCTGTTCAGCCCTTTTACCTGAGCCCAGAACTTTCACTGCTGTTCCTCAGCATCCCCCCAACCCAGCTCTGGCAGGAATACATGAGCATGGCCACGGTGCTTTGGAATAGAACAGGAGCCAGCTCCCTCTCACACAGGGATCTGCTCCAGCCCAATCCTCTCACCTCTGCTCCTGCCATTAGACAATGCTGAAAAACAGAGAATCTGCACTTCTGCAGGGCTCTGCCTGCTCAGGAGGATGGCGAGCTGTAGTGAGGGCACCCAGCAGAGCTTACAGCACACAGCAGCCTTGGGGATCACCACATCCTGCACAGCCACACAGACCTGTGGCAGGAGCAGGAATCTGCTTGTTGCCATCTGGATGTGCTGTTTATTTATAAAGTTTCAGGCTGCTACTGTCCTGCACCTTGGCTCGCTGCTCGGCAGCGCCTGCTGCAAGCTCGGCTCACGCAAGGCTCTGTTCAGCATCTGCCTTTCCAGACTGGGAGCTGCCAGCTTCCCCAGGACCCATTCCCCCCACAGTTCTCCACAGGGCACTGGCCTTTTGCTGCCAAAATCCCCCTCACAAGCCTTTTTTTTGCTGTTTTCCTCCACCAGTCCCTGTCTGCTCAGAAACGGGAGCGGTGCTGCTGTGAAGCCAGGAGAGCTGGTGCTTTATCCCACTTCCAGCAGCCTGCCCTCCCAAGCCTCCCCTTGGTCTGTGCCACTCCAGGAGGAGAGAAAGCAGAGATTTTGAAATTCTCCCTGATGGGGAGGGGCATGGAGGTGCCAAGCTTTGCAAAACACAGACTTGGAGATGAATAACCTGAGCACAGACTTAGTCATGGCACTGCAGCAGAGACCCAAAATCACCAGCAAATTTCTTCCAAGATAATTAAACCCCAAACAAACAAAAAGAGGAATTGGGCCAGCTTGGATAGAACTGTGGGACTTACCGACTATTTTAAAGATGACAAAAATAGAAATCAGTGCTGTATATAACCCTGTAATATTTATGTTTGGTTTTTTTCTGACTGATGAGAAATAGAGGTGCTGAGCAGTGCAAACACGGGCTGTGTGTGCCTGTGGCCAGAGCTCTGCAACCAGAAAATATCACATCCTGGACAGGAGCTACCTGCTGCTGGCTTGGGAACACACAGGGAAGTTCTTTGGGCAGGTCTCTGAGATGCTGTGTAAACACAGACCTGACATTCTAAAGCAGATGAAGGGGGAACTCCTGGAAATAAAATAATTCTGCACATTGCTCAGAAAAGCCTTTCAGTTCTGAGGGAAAATAAGCCAAATGTGCCTGTTTTGTGATCTCTTCTTTCTTACAAATTTCTTTTTAGAAATTAACTAATTTTTTTTTCCTTTTTCTTTTCCTTGAAAGTACTAAGGGATTTTTCAGAGCCTCACATCTCTGGCTGAGAAAAAAGAGACTCTCTGAGGAGTCCACAGAATCCATGCTGGGATGAGGTTCCTCCCTGTATAGTGGGAATGGCAGTCATGGAACAAGCAGGGGATGCCTTTAGCCCCTGCTCTGCTGTAAACTGTGAGAGCTGCATTCATCATTCCCAATTGCACTGCCTAAAAATTAGATGTGGAGTTCAGCTTTCATCTCATCTCATCTCACAGACTGCAAGGTGTGACACTTTTTCCTGACCAAGATCATGGACAAGATAATGTGAAAATCACTGAGGCCCCTGGTCCACTGCAACATCTGGGTTTGTTCAGTGTGAAGACTACAGGACCAGGTGGTCCAAAGGGGTAAAAGAGTTTGAAGCCACAATAAGAAAAATAAACTTCCTGGTGATGATCTACAGGACAGGCAAAATCCAGTGAATACCATCTCTGTTGTGAAATAGCAAATATTAGTTCAGGACAGGGACAACTGTAGAAAAGTAGATGTGCTGTAGGACATTTATTCCAATTTATTGTCTCTGAGGGGCGGACCCCACACCATGCAGCTTCAGACCCCTAATCCCAAACTGGTCATCCAGACACATCTGGAAATGTTAAATATAGTGGGGAGCAAGGAAGGATTCCTGGATTCTGTATTCATTTTAGGCTGAGTATTTACGTAAGATACTTTTCTTATCTTCCTGAACTATTTATAGTTTTGTTTGTATGTTTGGGACACAGACTATCCTACTATGCTTCAATAAATCTGAAATATCTTTGCTGACAAAAAGAAATGTTGTCTGCTATCTGCTTCATGGAAAGAGGGAAACCTTTGTATTGAGCTACTTGCACAGTTAATATTTTAGCAAATGCTCTCTGGGCAGATGTTGACTCATAAAAATTCTTAATTCTTATTTATTTTATTAAAAAAAAAAGAAGCTAAAAATTAAATGTTTTAATCAAAGGGCATCCATACTATGAAAACTAGGAATAAACTAGATAAAATAAATCTTCCTTCCCAAAAATCTCACATTGTCACTATCATTGCCCACCGCACAGATCAAGACAACGTAAAATGATTTTCAAAGGGCTGCCATCACCAGAAGGGTGCTGGTGATGTTGGACAAAAATGAGGCTCATTTCCACACGGGATTTCAGGGGTTAACTCCCAAAGAATCCACCTGCCACCGAGCTGGGGACCAGCCCTGACACTGGGCAACCTGGGCAAAGGGGTGAGAAAGGGGCTATAGTGAGTCAAGGGAGCAGTAATAAAGAAACACAGATTTTTTTTTTGTCAAGTGAGGGAAGTTTTTTGATTTTTATGTAAGGTATGGGATTCTGCAAGTGACGGGGTGCTTTTATTTTGGGCCCAGCACAGGTAATTTTGTCAGCTTGCCAAGCAGGGTGATTTAAATAACTCCTTCCAAGCCTCTTTTAATAAAACCATCTCTAAGCACATCCAGTTTCTCCAGACAAAAGGTACAGAGAGAGCTTCACAGAGTCCTTGGATTAGTGCAAAATGAGATTTACGGATTCCCTGCTGCTGGGCTGCATCCATATCACAGTGGGGGTGGCAGGCACAGCCCCAGAACTTCTCTCCTGGAGTGGTTTCAGGGCTGTGGATGCAGAGCATGAGGGTTTGGGATGAGGAAAAGCAAAGGTGTGCTCAGCCCTGGCCCTGTCCCAAGGGCTCCGAGGGGCAGTTCGTGAGCTACCTGACCCCCTGGCAATGAAAATAGACAGGCTCTGCTCCTTTAATATGCCTTAAATATTCTGGAAATGAAAGGAGGCAGGTTAGCTTGATTTCATTTACTCTGAGATTTTATTTTAATGTAGGTTTGATAACTAAATGGAAAACAAATGTGGGATATTAAAGGGAGGCGGTGTAGCCCAGCAGCGGGAACAGGACCGGTGCAGGAACATTTTTCTAAAGATCTCTTCTGGAATGTTATTTTGAACTCCTTGAAACTCCAAAGGTTTTTAGACATTGTGTGTTTTGTTAAGTGTCCCTCGAGAGCACTGGGTTTAAAATTAGTCAAACTCTCTCACTTTTTTAAACCCTACCCTAAAATAGTTGATACAAAATTTGGTGGGAATTCTGCTGAGAGCTTAAATTGGCTGAAACAGACGACCTAATGGAAATGACATTTGGGGAAAAAATGTAAAAAACCTGGTTTTCTTTCTGGCTTCCAATGGCATAATCAGGACATGGCAGGACTGTCTGCCCCTCTGAGTATGGCCCTGACCCTGGGGCTCTGGTCACCAGTTTCCCTCGTACAGGAGAAGGAGAGAAGCAGCTGGGAGAGAGCTAAAAGAGGGAGATGACTGCTCTGGTACAGTACTGCCCGTCCTCTGTGCTTGGATTCCTCTGCGGGCTGACGTTCATCACCCTCAGAGTGCAGGGCCTGGTGGGCAGGTCAGCAACGCCCACATCTCTGTCCAGAGGTGTGGTACAGCCATTCCCCCTGCTGGGACACCTGGCTGCTTCTCATGCTCAGGACAGGAGGAGCAGACAGGGTTTGACCGAAAAGGAAATACGTGCGAGCTCTCTGGGTGCCACCTCCAGGCTCATCTTCCTGACAAACATTTTTGTGACAGCTTCTGGATGAGCCTGTGTCACCCTGCCCTGCAAGGGGCTGCTTTGGCTCCGTGCCCTGGTCCTGTTGTGCTCTGTGGGGTGTGAGGAAGGGTTGCACACACCACTCCTCCATCAGCTCCTCCCAGCCCAGCAGGGAGCTGTGGTGGCTCAAAACATGTCCCAGAAACACGTCTGGGACCTTCCCCAGCCCGGTAGCTTATTTATTGGAGTAATTTTGTCACTTTGGGAGATAAAGCTGCCTTCACACACCTCAGGTTCCTCTCAACAGAGCTGGGAGATAAGGGCTATGGGGTGCTGGCTCCTACTTGCCATGAGCCTCGGAGGATTTGGAGGACAGGCCTCTTTGGGAACCCACCTCAGCTATCACTTTGACAGGTGTCAGCTGTGCTCTGAGCAGCCAGCCACAGCCAGAGATTAGCCAAATGTGTCTCCTGCTCAGACTCTCCAGACATGGCTTCACAACCCAGAATGGGAAAGGATTTTGAGTTGAGATAGGGGCTTTATTCAGAAATGGCCTGACCTAAGACCCTCACTATCAGCAGCCCCAGCAGCCACCACAGATGGGTCCTTCCCAAGAGGTGATAAGAGGGAGGAGGGGCTGTTCTGCTACCACAGACCCCAGTTCAGTGTCTGGAGTGCAGGGGATGAGACAATCCTTTGCATTCTGCTTTCTGCCCCCTGAGGTGTGCCAGAGACACCCCGGCCTCGGGGCAGCCAGCTGGGCAAGGCCTGAATCCTTTGGAGAAGCAAAGCTGGGTGAACTCTCGCTGCGTTACTGAGAACACACATGAGCTGGGGGTATCCAGCTGCCCGTGGAAGTTCTGTCAGCAGTCAGACAGGCACTTGCAGCTCACAAACACAGCCATAGCAGCCAGCAGTGTCTGAGGCCTCCAGCCTGGTCCTGCACGGGCACAGTGTGGGAGCAGGGCTGAGGAGCAGCGGGGCTCTGAGGAGGAGGGATGGTAGGAGTGTGCTTCAGATACTCTTTGTCTGCTAAATAAGGCAAAGACCTCAGAAGCTCCTCTCTGAATTTGGTAGAAAGACACCTCGTAGGACCTTTTGGACTTCACCTTAAACCTGGGACTGTCCAATTGGACAGAGGCCAAGAGGTCCCTGCCCAAATCGTTGGGTAGAAAGAGAAGAGAACAAAGGAATTAATGGCTTTTGTGGCATGTCTTAGCAGGGCAAGGACCTGTTGCACCTGGCACAGTTTTTCTCTGTAAAGAGCTTTGTTATTTTGTCTTTTATTAAGCCTTTCTTTTTCCAACACTGCCACAGAAGCCATCCTGCTATTTTTACGCCATTTGGGCTAGCTGGGCTATCTCAGGTGTAATAGAATCTCTGAGAGCTCATAAGACCTGGCTCAAGGAGAAACCTATTAAGGGATGTGGTGTGGGGAGGGATCAGTCAGTGTGTGGAGAGCAGTGGGGCTCTGAGGAGGAAGGATGTGGTGTGGGGAGGGATCAATCAGTGTGTGGAGAGCAGGTTCTTCCAGCAATGGTGCAAGGTCCCATGGAGAAGGCAAGGGCTGCTGGAGGGCAGATCAAAAAGCAGCCAAGAGCAGCACATGTCACTGCAGATGTGTAGGGCCACCAGCTTCTGGGGGTGCTGGGGGCACCTCCAGTTGGAGAATACTTTAGGAGAGAGAGCAGTGGCTGGCACAGATGCTCAGGGAACCTGCCTTTGTCACCCATCAGCTCAGGGAAGTCCCTCTCCAGCAAGTCACTTCTTGGCCTGCTTCCTCTCCCACATGGGGTTTACTGAGATGTTAAATTCCTCTGCACGGGGGTGTCCCTTGTCATGGACTGACTCCTGTTCTTGTTTCCTCATTGTAGAAGGCATTTTTCTGGAATTTGTGAACTGTTGCCTGCCCAGTCAGACTGCCTGGAGCTCCCTGCAGCTTTCTGCACTTTTGCTTCCCAGGCATGCCCAATCTATAGGTCAGAGTGCACAGCCAGGCACAAGAGAGGCACGTATGCTGGGCAGGATGTTTGTATCCATGGCATGCCTCTACTGCAGGGCCCCTTCTGGTAGCACTGAAAAATGGCATTCCTCATGGTACCCACAATTTTATGCCAAACTAAACTTTCTTGTCCTTTTCAGAGGTATTTATAGATGGGAATCTTGACAAGAATGAGTTTCTGTTTTGAAAGGAATGGTTTTATTTATTACTAACTCAGATTTGAGTGTGTGTTTGTGTGTGTGTATGTGTGTATGTGTCTGTGTGCTTAAAGGTGCAACCAAGTGACAAAAAAGCCACCTAAGAGTGTGCTAAGTGAATCCCTGGGGAGAATGATGAGGAAAAACGAGACAGTCTTTAAACTGGATGCTGAAAAACTCGACAGAAGCAAATATGCTCCTCCTGGATGGGGCATGGGGCCAAGGAGAAGGGGCAGTGGAACTGGCAGGGTCCCAGTCCTGGTGTGTTCTGTGAGCAAACAGAGCTGTGCTCACAGGGGAACCTTTTCCTTCCACGCTGCAGACTGGTCTCACCCCACTGCAGCATGGTGGGCTTGGCTCCCAGAAAGGAACTGGTTTTGTGCAGAGGAAAAGCACAGGCTAAGAGGGACTGTGTGGAGCTGCCCTCAATTAGACTCACTAAAGTCTCTGAAGTGACATCTGAGCTGTGCTGGGAGCGTGGGCTGGCTGGGGGGACAAGCCATTCCAGCTTGGAAAGAGTGCTGTCAGTCAGCAGTGGGGTCAGTCAGCAGTGGGGTCAGTCAGAAATGGGGACAGTCAGAAATGGGAACAGTCAGCAGGGGGGTCAGTCAGCAGAGGGGACAGTCAGCAGTGGGGTCAGTCAGAAATGGGAACAGTCAGAA